>PNEQ01021348.1:0-19440 GCA_003012365.1 Medauroidea extradentata
TTGAAAAGGTGAATTTAAATTAACATGTCCCCAATTACTAGGTTATTGAATTCTGTTGTATCATACCGGACACCTGACAAACTCACCCTGAAAATTACATATAGCCTGTTAAGAAAGATTTACATATAAATTTAAATAAGAAAAATAAAACACCTTGTAAAGATTTAACCAAGATGGGGAAGTGGCTGAACACTTCACAGTAGTGTCGTTTTGGAGTATTGGTTAGCGTTGTTGCCTTGCAACCACGTTACATTTTCGGCGTAAAATCGATCCCCAACGTCTGCCGAAACGTAATTTTTTTTTAACTTTTTAATCAACTATCCCTGTCCATTTATTCAGTAAATTATAGTTATATGTACTGTAACTGTACTTATATGTTTAAAATCAATAGATAAAAATTTTCCTGTGCAGTTGTTCTTACCGCCACGATTAATTTACGAGACAATTAGCAGACATAACAAGTAGTATTTTATAATAACAATATTTTTTGCAATATTAATAATTTACTTTAACACATTATTTTCAAGCAAATATTCACTAACTTTTAAAGAGACATAATACTAGGGGGAAAAACTAGTCTTTCAAATGTAATAATTATGCTGTCTCATAGCTCTTTTTGCAAACATAAACACTAAATTGTAATACAGAAGAACCACACATTATTGAACAATATCTCAACATCAATAAAGGCATATATTTACACATTATTTGTGGATGCCTAAATTTTCATTTGGTACTTAGGGCCAATTTTTATTTATTTTGTTTAGTACATGTGTATATTTCCGTGTTCTAATGAACATCAACATTACGTTGGAAGAATTATCCTTAGAAATTATTTTTCAATGTACATCACTTTCAAAAATGTCTTACGGCAGTACTTCCCTTGTATACAGCATCGCTAAAATAGTTTAAGTTGTGTGATGGAATTCTTACAGACATCTAGCAGAGCATATATAAACTGTTACGTAATAGTTAGGCTAGGTGGCACTATTATCGAGGATGAAATTTAACCATGGAAAGAGAAATTTCAGTCGCTGTAAATAGGAATTTTGGAATATTTTTTTAAAGAGAGAAATTTATTAAAAGAAGCATTGCCAACTGCAGTTGCTGAGAGTGCGTTGTCGCAAAGTTTTTGCGTACTCAGAAAAGATAGCAAAACCAGCAAACGCAGACGGTCATAATCACAAATTCGCTATCTAATCCACGATGCATCGCAAAGTTGTGTGCAGTCGCAAGCTAGCGACGCGAGGTCATAATACACCTGCAGGATGTCAACAGCTGGCGAAGTGTAATAGCGGAATTTGCACTATTGCCTGGACCCACCACAGTGTGGTGATGCTTTTAGCATGGGGCAGTATGGGGTTAATGCTGTCCGGAGGGCTCTACTCTCATCAGCTGGCGGAATTACACTATCTCTACTCATGCTTCATACTAAGGCAGAAATCCTTAGTGGTGGTTGGGATACAAGGGGAGGAAGGGGGAATCGACCAACAGTATAAACCTGGGAGCAGGTCATCCACTACATAAGTTTCCAATACCTTAAATCCATGGTTCACTTTTATAATTCTGCCACATGCTAAATCAGCCTGACAAGACCATACGGGGGCTTTACATTGTTGAGACACAATTATGCACTATGCCCTACAGTCCAGACGGTTTAATCGAGGCAGAGGTACCAAAATCCACCACAACACTGACTAGTATGTAACAAGGTAACAACACGTCTAACCGACTACACTACAGAGGCTGGCAAGCCGTCAGGTGATCAGGTAATCTTTTCCAAAAATATATTGGGAGGAAAGCATCAGAATAGGCATTATGGAAATAAGACTTAATAAGCAAATTTTTCTGCAAAAAAAAAAAAATATATATATATATATATATTTTTTTTTTTCTCATAAAAATACTGGGGCGTTCATGTACGTGTTTGGTGGTATAGACAGAGACAGGAAAGGACCTATGGCAATCTACGTATGGCTACAAAACTGTACTTATATTCAAGATATTTAGACAATAAGGTTAAGATTACAGAAAGAAAGTTTGTTTCACATGTTACATATTATTTCTCTTGTCAGAAACAAAATTGCTAGTTGGGAAGTACACCTAAAAATATTGATAACATTAAAACTCTTCTATAATATTTGGATTGGAGATATGAAAGGGTAAATAGAAACGTCTGACGTAGAGACAAAAAAGGAGGCAAACAAATAATGTATAGTCCACGATGAGGCTATACTACAGTGTCAGGGAAAAGTACAAAATTTGAAGAACTAATACCGTGGATAGGATAGATCCTCAGGTATTTTTTGAGGTATGTGATCGAGGATTAAATATGAACTACACATCAAACATAATTTGATTGGACTTTTTGTAAGGAGCAGAATTTCACCTGTGAATGTTTATTTATACTACAGTATTTATACAGAACTAGTTAGTACGTAGTACGTTTTTTTTTAAAGCACAAAATTAAGAAACGTTCTTAAGAAAAATAAGGGCCTGAAACCACAAAATCAATAAAAACCTTTGTAAATATTTGCAAGAAAGGAAGTTTCCCCTTAAATAAGTACTTCTGGACCCCTACTTAAAGGCGTTCACATGGCATAAATGCTAAAAGTTTTAATAACACACAATGAAATTCCTTTTGTACTAAAAAAAATAATTAGAAAATGATGAAAATTTACTTTATTTATAGAAATTTTTAAAACAGACAAAAGGACTTTGTTGAGTTATAAAATATTTTAGAATATGGCCCGTAATATCCAGTTTCAGAGTAAATTATTTCATTTGAGTAAGTCACTTGGTTTTTGTTATGCCTATGATCCCGTAACTTGTAAATTCTGACTTTGGCATGCCGCTGTAGGAAAAATATGAGAGCTAAAAAATTGTACAAGCGGAAAATGTAGTCACAAGTAACGTCTATAAAATGAACACTAAGTCATGCAAACATAAAATTATGAATTTTTCCATGTGAACACTCTTAATGCCTTCTGGCAGTCAAATAAATGTACATCCTTGAACCACATACTGTACTGTATAAAACACTAACACAGCTCAAAAAGGTAACCAAGAGCTAACTATTCATGGTGAAGTCTCCTCGAAAGTCAAGCACTGCATACGATAAAATGGAAGGCAAAGAATGCATAAACAAAGCTCTACAGCCATTCAGCAGTTCTGGTGTTTGTAGTACGGATGAAATCATGGGAGACGTAAAGGATTTTAAATGCTGAATTATGAAAGGTTCGTTATGTTATAGCCTATAAAAAAAATTGAATGTCAGGATGCATATGCTGTATTTTTATTGGCTTTCCTTAGCTCATTCTACGCTATAGACTAGTTTCACAGTATATGTAATTAAATAGATACAACCAAATGTAGACAAACTAATAAATCTAACATTTCTGTATTTGCTTTAATAAATAATTCGATTTTGTTCATTAGAGGTATGATAAACTTCATGAAGGTAAGTATTTCAAAAATAAATAATGTATTGTTTAAAATATATAAAAAGTGTAAAATAACATTGTAAAGTACATTAATATGGTATTAGAAATTAAATCCATAAAAATAAACATTACTCAAGAACTAACTATCGTATGATCTTTGTTCAGAAGTAAAGCTTAAATTAAGAAAATACAATACTGTACAAAAATCAGTGATAAACAATATTGTCAACTGAACTGAATATTTCTACAACACAAGTTACTGTTTGATTAACATAACATTTACAAATATTCAACAGCTGTATGATATGCCTCAACTTAAGCATTCACAAAGTAACACAATTTGTGAACAACACAAACAAGTTACCGTACATTTAGATATTGCTAATTTGTTTCTAGTTTAGATACATAAATTTGCTTACCAGTTTTATTATTCTCAACACAATGGAGATAAAAATCTCAACGCATGTACCAAACTTCTCAAATTATAGTCATTATGGAAATTAGGTATGTAATGAAATATTTTTTCTGAAATAATGCAGCAGCGAGAAAAGGAAACTGAAAAATATATTTCAAAAAAAATTAATTGCCTCCATTCAGAACATCTCAAGTTACTTAATTCTTATAGAAAAAAACAAATTAAATTTTGGAGGTGAAACAGTGTCAAACTTTCGATACTCAATACTTTAAGGACAATAAGTATAACAAAATTAATTTTTTACTATGTGTTTTAATTATACTAAGAAATACATACGTACGTGTATGTTTCTAAAGAAAACATTTTTACTTAACTTTTGACTTTGTATCTTTCATTGCTTCCAAGTTTTTAAAATTTAGATTCCTCTATCTCCAACATCAAGTAACAAACACTAATACGTGATTTTCTTTTATGATAAATACAATTAGCGATCTCCAAAGAACAAGCATTCATTCACTCATATCTTAGAACTGTAACATTAACAGTTGGTAATTGCACTTCCAGGGTGATTACAAGAGCCTAGAAAGTGGCCAGTCCTTAGTTCTGTGGGGCGGCCATTCCCATTAATAACTTTGTTACTGATCGGCTTTACCAGGAAGACACCACATTTTGTGTTTGTGGTTGTTTACATAAACATTTCTTTAAGTTTTTGTATTTTCTGAACTGAGTGTGAGTATTTAGTGAAAAGGTCAGAAAACTTAAGTCTATGTATTTCCCGGCCATTAAAGTGTATGTGTTTAATCATTTGTGTTACCAAAAGATTTAAAGCTGATTTGGAAGAATTAGTCTTACCCATGCTTGTTTATTACTTACTCTTTTTGTCGATATATCATTTCCGTTTACGTTGTGAGAGTGCATATTTTTGCTATGTAGTCTACAAAAAATATGTTGACTTTTTTTTTGTTGCACGACTTTGATAATAACACCGATATTTCGAAGGTAGGCCCTACCCAAATACATAATGTTTTTGTTTACATAGTCCTACTTTTTTATGATCTGTCAAATAATGGAATTCTTATACATTATGGACAGTACTATTATAAGTGGTATGTACACACTGTCTAGGAAATCAATGTTCTCATTCTTTGCTGGTGCTATTGTTTATGTTTGAAGTACCCACTAGTGTAATTAAAATGTCCAAAGCAAGCAGGCGTGGCAGAAAAAAAACTTTCTACGAAAAATGTGTAATTGAAAATATGGATTGTTTGAGAAGTTTGGCACAACAATAAAAAAGAAATACGTAAGTTGTAAAGTATGGCAAGAAATCCACAATTAAGCTGTACCAATCAAGCAGATTGCTAATGAATAGGGACTGGAAAATTTGGCGAATTCTATTACTTGTAGGCTAGAATCCATTATACTATGCATACTTAAGCCCCGACTGCAGTCAACTTGCTGCTACTCAGTGGAACAGCAGACAATGAACGAATAGACGGGGCTTGAGTATGCATAGTATAATGGATTCTAGCCAACAGGTCATTGAATTCGCGAAATTTTCCAGTCCCTACTAATGAAACAATCTGACCAAATATTTTGAAAAATACCTGATTTAAATAACAATTGTTATCAGGACTTATAAATACTCTAACATGCTTTTTTAACTTCTAAGAGTTTTACTTTATAATAACAGTAAATATCACAAGTCAAAGCAATTATTGAAACAATATTTCTATTTCACTTATATGCTTATAAAATGACACTTTATACTACTGTACTAATCCATTTAATGAGTATCGAGCTTTATGAAACAATATGCTTATAATATACAAAATAAAACACGTTCATAATGATCCCTTTTATTATGACCACCTCTCTATAATAACACTTTTCTTGGGAACCGTAGGATCGTAAAATGGGCCTTTAGATGATGTCCCTGTGACATCATAGAACTTGTTATTGCATATCTGTTTATTCTGAACCTTACAACAACTTACGTTTTGTTCGTGAAATTGAGTTAAATCCAGTTGTTTGTGTACTACCAACGGGTATGGCTGGGACTCTGATATGTTAAGCGTCTGTAGCAGCTCCTTTGTGCAAAAATACAGTACAATAAAATTTACTCCAAATAAAATATTTACTTAAATGCTGTGTGACAATATGAGACGGACTGCATGGTTTCTAAAAAAAAAATCTGAAACAGTTTGATATTAGCAACAAAAGTACAGTTTATGTATGCAATGGTTATTTCAGTGTAATATGTACTGTATGACACGGAACACATGAAATAAATAAGTTCTTTTAAGTTAAAAAGTTGCGACCATTTCTCGATGTCTGTTCAATTTATTGTGTTTTTGCTGTTCCACTGTGTGGCCGTCCTGCCTGGAGAAATGGCTTAGCCAATAGGAGAGCTCAAGCCACTTGTTATTGGCCGATAATTTGAGAGGTGGGCGGGATTTTGCGAAATGTGTCAATAGACTGCAGCACTTTTACTGCAGTTTGCAGGGTTGCAGACAAGAAACGTAACCATAATTGTGAAGATAAATTGATTTTTAATAGACAAATTAATGTTATTTTATGTACCCAACTCGCACAATCAGAATGCTCGATCACCAGTATGAACGAGTAAGCAGGTTTACTTAAACACTGTTAGCTCAGTAGGTTCATCTTTTGGACACATGCAACATTCATACGGTTGACTGTAAATCAAAACTTTTTGTTCTTGAGCAGACATGACACAATAAAATAGATTCGTAGTAAGTTATCATCACTCCAGAATTTGAATTACACTAACATAAACTCAAATCTACCACTAAAACGTCGTAATGTGCAACAGCTACTTTGCTGTCTTCACTCCTCACAACGCACTCAGTCCAGTGAAATCTTCGTTATTAACCAAGAAAATCTTCAACTGTAACGGTGCATGCGTTGACAATGCACAAATTTTACGAGTTAGCTTTTAAGTAACTTGGTCAATTAAATTTTTCTAGTTTTTAAAGTCAGTGTAAGATTACAAAACCTACTATGTATAATGCCTTGTGGACAGGCGACAAACAAAACCAACTGTCCTATTTCGTCATATGCGTATTAGCCAATAAGGACGTGTTTTCACAGTTTATGGCGGCATTTGAAAATATGGCATTTTCAGAGCTCAATAACTTGAAAATAAAACACACATGTAATTAATACTTTACGTGGTTGCATTTGGTGTGAAAATATTTAGGAAGAATCATGTAAATATTAAGTTGTTTTTCTAGGTAATATCCCCATTGCAGTCCGCCGCAAACGAACAGGTTATGTAGACCAAACAAACAACGCAAAAAAAAAAAAAAAAAAAAAAAATTGGAAATACACTACAAGGCCAGCGCTCAAGTTCTGTAGATATTGATTAGTGTGTGTCTGCCCAAGAGTTTAGTCTGTTCAAGTCTTAGCTCCATACCACAATTTGAATCAGTTTGCACTCATAAATTTGATACGCAACCTGAAAAAGTGTTATAGCTACCAAGTTACATTATCGTAACACTTGCTGTAAAGAGCACCTATTTCTTCTAACTTTTTACTATGTTCCTACTAGTGTACATAAACATGAACATAGGGGACTTAACGAAAGCCCCTCCTAAAGGCGAATACGCCCTCTCCAACGCTCACTGGCCCGACTTCTACCATCGCTCTCCACCGCCATGACTCCCCGACTGATAACACCCTAGGCGGACCCCATGGTGGAATGATACAATATGATCCAGAATGCTCTAAAAACAACAAGTAAATGTTAAAGTCACTAAATCTTGGGCAAATTGAAATTATTGCTCTTTATATAAATAATTTATGTTTCACCACAATAGAAACAGACAATACTGTATGCATAATTTTACACAGTCTGCACCCAAATGGTTAAATAAGCCCACAGCGCTACACTTTCACAGTGCCCAGTTGCACATGGTACTATCAACCACGTTGCTACAAACAAGGGGCTTGCTGACCAGGCTGCATGCCTGCACGCCCCTGTACGTGCCTCCTTGGCCTGAACTTTGACCTGCCCGACGAATCACATCCAAGAAGAGACTAACTCATCACCAAAGTAAAATTTAAAAAATTATAAACAAAGCAAAATACAAAAAAGTTATATAGAAAAAATGCTTGACATTTAATTCTCTACAAAATGAGTCCAAACACGATACAAAACAAATAAAATTAAACCGTAAAAAAATTAATTTAAATTTCTTGACCAGTATCCTCAACTACTATGTTGGATCCCACTGTAAAAATCCTTGATACACTTCACATTTGATTAATTTGGAGAAATTAAATAATATTACAAAGTAAATTTTCGATCAAGTATTTCTATAAAAAACTGACATTATCATATGATATAAACAAAATCGATGGGCTATGCGCCAGTGCACTTCACAATCGTAATTTGTTAACCTGCAATTGTAAATTCAGTACAATTGAACCCTGTTGTAACATTTCTCAAGGGACCACAGAAATTTAGACTTAATAAAAGTGAAAAATTTATAACAGGGAAATTTTCTATTGAAAAATGTGTCTGTGGACCAAGAGAAGGTAGCTTTATAGACAGAAAATTTTATAAGTGGGGATGTTATAATAGGATTCCACTGTAACTGTACATTCAATGGCATAATTTGAATCAGTGAAGATTGTAAATTGTGAAGTGTGATGCATGTAAAAACAGTGACTTTTTAATACAACTTACTTGACGTAACATTTAGAGTATCATTTATCAGTTCTTGTGGTGCCCAATCTCTGACTACAAGATTCTAGTAATGGATGTACCTTGGAAGAAAGAGGAGCGGAAGGCTCAAGCCGTCTAACAGCATCAGCAGGCGTTGCAAGTTAATAATACTCTGCCAGTAGCAGTAATTCAGCTGCCTCAGAAGTCACCTGGTATAGAACCCTCACTACCAATCTCTGTAGAAAGTAGGTATAAGGATGTAGAAAACCAGCTGCCAGAGTGCAACAGGATTAATTTTAGCAGAATACTCTGGGGTATCCACAGGCTCTACCGGCTGCTCAATAGCCTGATTAAAATACTCCTGAGACCCATGCCAGTATCGCACCCAAGGGTACAACAACTCATCAACGAGTTGAGGCAGGAGCCTAAGAGCTTATCCAAGCGGAAGTGCCGCCTTCTGCTACAATTCTTTTAAAAAGTGAGTGGATCACAAACTTTCCCTTTCGATAAAGTAAGAAAATTGTGCGCACTTCTCCTAGCAGAGAATGCCGTGTTCCACCCCAAGAAGTCACTCTTTTGGGACACTTAGCTATATATTTCCTCTAAGGGAACCTACATCATGCTGCACTAAACTTGGGCTCAAATAAATATAAACATTTTCTTTGAGCGAAACCTATTTTTCAACCGAGCAGAGTGTGACAGCTGCAGAATTTCTTTGTCTGATCCTCAGGTACAGGCTTATAGGTTGAAGTGTCTGCTAGCTGTTTCTCTGTATTCAGGATGGCATCATGAACCTTCAGAAAAACAAAGATATAATGATATTGCCAGCGGACACAGTCACTACTACTGTGATTATCAACTACACACATTACATCCTCCGTTCCAAATCTATTCAATTTGAACTTTCCCGCCACATCCTAGTTCGCACCCTGGCCGCTAAAGGCAATCAACCACGCTTCCACCGCCACCATTAACTCAGTGTGCTTGAACTTGCTGCCTGATAAAGCTGGCCTAAGCCAGCGAAACATCGCGCAACCATGCATCAAAGAGATCATCTTTTCTTATGTGTCACTATCAAGAAGTACCACCCTGTGAGTACACCAACCTTCTGTATATTTATTTAATTGGTTAACCTAGCTGCCGAAGCCTTCTTCACATACATCTTATTTAACAAGCTTATAATAGCACCCATTTTATGAAACCGGCCCCAGATTATTAAATAAAGGCACGTTGACACTGGGTATGCTTTATGCATAATCAGGAGTGTACGTTGAGTGCACATCTGGACAGGCATTTAGACAATACAGAAATCACACATACTACCATTCATTGCTGACAACTGTATGGGCAGGTGTTCATCAAAACTGTAGAAATAATATCAGATCAATTAAATACATGGATGTGAGCCTTAATGACCATTTGATACAATAAAATGTATCACAAAGCATCAATACTATTTCTAACAGAAATCAAAGTCTTCCTAAGCATTTGATGTGCAAGTGAAATGTAACAGAAGAGCATCACTAACATTTTTAAATAATACATACATTTCTTGTAAATAAAGACTGAAGAAATGCTACAAACTAAAAATTTGTACATTTGCCCATTCTTGCGCTGCATTCTTCAATGAAACACTGTTTACGATAACTACTCCAAAATGTGTGTTATATACACTTTACAGTTAAATTTTCTCCCATAGTTGAGAACCAGGACTTAAAATATACACAGTATATAGTTTCTTCTTTCATAAACAGGTACCAAATTTCTAAAATTTGTGCGGCAGTATTTAGCAGTACATACTATTTCAGTCTTAACAATCATTTTCCAACTTTTTTACATAAAGGATACTCACAGAGTATCCTACACAATCAATGTGCAACACTGGTACTCACAAAGTTATTGAGAATTTACGTACCGGTATTCAGTTTCCACCACAACATGAATATCTTCAAGAAACTCACATAGTTCTACTGTAGTTGTACAAAAAGTGGACAAAGCTAATCATGTTCATAAACTTAAACATCAAACACATTAACATTATACTAAGTCATAACAAACATTTTATTAAACACCTGTTTGACTTGAAATTGGCAAGTTTGAGAAACTATATAATAATTCTGTCCACCAAAGTGCTGATCTTACTCTCCAGCAAAGACTACACATAGTGTAGTGTATACAAACTTCTGTTACTGTGTAAACAAATTTGATGTCAAAAGGCTTGTTCAAGAGCAGAAAAATAAGGTGTTATTTCTTCCAGAACAGATCATTTCCATACCAAGCTGGGTTTGTAAGAGGCATCAGCAGCATGCACCAAGCTACTAACCCAACGATGAAGAGGCACACCAGGCAGATCCTTCTTGGATCTTTATATGTTAAAATTTCTGCAAAATCTGGGAAACCCATGTGATTGCAAAATATGTGGGCTGTGAGTGGTGCTGCAAAGTGACCTGCAAATGAACAAAACAACCACAAATATTATCAGGCGTGATTCTTATCTGCACTGTATGCGTAAGGTGGTTGCCTGCCATCGCCGTTAAACTATGTGCCTTGCTTCAGAAGACATAATTTTGTTCGAAAACTGAATGTTTGTGATGTCTACACAGGAACGGCATCCAAAAATCATGAAACTTAGTCCTAAAACAGTCTGTGGACAACATTAAAGAATGTAAAATATTTTTCATGACACTGTCAGGTTTTGCTGCATTTTTTTCCAAGTCCCCTAAGAGAACTCACGCACTTGAACAAGAAGTGAAGAAACGATTCCCCTCGTAGCACCCACGAGATGGAATTACATTTAATAGCAGACTAGTTGAGACTGATTTTGAAAATAAACGCGACATTGTACAGCTTTTACTTATTTTACTGAGAACGAAAATGGTAAAAATTGGTATTTTCATGATTATTTATAGCTATGAACGTCGTGGTACAGAAGGTAAGAAAATGTTCAGGCACACTAGTAACGAGAAGACTGCATGTAAGTTAAGAGACTTGCACCTAGGCTATGATGAGGTGTAATGTGTGTGCCTGAGACACCTTTATTGCTTCCACCTTAATGAGTAGGCCTACTATATGTCATGAGATTTTGGTAGACTATATGAACATTTATACTAAACTAATTTTTATTTAGTAGCAGTTAATGCCTGAAGTCAAAATATGGTTAGGCTTCATGCATAACAAGCATGCACATAAAATAATGACTATAATTTCTATAAGTCAACAGTTAAAACTTTACAGCAGTTTATCACACTCAATTTTCTTTTGTACATTCTCCTGTTTATTTTGTGATACCGTATTTACAAACTCTAATACATGATACTAAGGGCTGGTTTCTCAATGTCTGATTTTCTTCCGATTATCTTCCGATTAAAATTAATCCAACGGTGAGCAACAATATCTGTTTCTCAAGTACTGATTACGATTAATCAATGGGTTAGCAGTCGGTAAAAATTGGTTACCTTAATCATAAGACGAGGTATTGATTATAGAGTTAAACAAGACTTTTAAAACAAACAAGATTATAAACAGTAACAATTTTTAGGTTATGATGGCAGATGATTTAAATTTTTGTTTGAAGATGAAGAGAGAGTAGATTTCATAAAAAATAAGCCAAGACTATTTCGGGAATGCCCAAATCACAATCAGATAGACGACCATGAATTTGTTGCATTCAGCGTTAGGTTTACATTACAGAAATTCCTCTACGTCGAAACTCTTTCAAGTCAATAGATCAAAAGTACATGTCATGCAAATAAAATCTGAATTTTACTGCATAAATACATGTAAATGATTTCCTTTAAATACCATACATACACCCAAAATCCTTGTCAACAACACACAACCATCATTTTTAAATACCTATTGATGCATCACTGCTATGTACTGATGCTGTAGTAAGAAATCTCCGAAAGTTTGTGCATTCCTAACACTAACAATTCCAAACTTTTTACATCTACTAACACAAAATCCTGACATTTCATTCATTACCCTCCCATTATAATATAGTCACAAAAATAAATTTTTACTAATCCTTCAATTTGAGTAAATATTAGCCGCTGTGAGTTATACATGCAGGCAAAGCCATGAGAGGACTATTAGTAGTATTACATAAGTATTAAATTGTTTTTGTATTTGTGTACAACAGTTAATTTTTTATCAACTCAATACAGCAACAATAGTATTTATAGGTCTGTTTAGTGTTTACTGCCTATACTGCATGCAGTTGTGCAGAACAGAAAAAGAGGATAGCCTATAGTGGCTATTCTTGAAACTAAGTTGCCGCTATTGTATACTACAGTATATTTCCTGGCGTTGCAATGTGTTATAAATTCACAGATGAACTTACGATAAATTACTTACCTGTTCTTACAAACAGGAATGCTGAGTACGCACCAAATAGAGTGGTGTACATGAATTGAAAACCTGTTGGAAAAAAATCATAGGGAATAACAATTTTTAGACATAAGAAATCATAAACAAATATGTAGTACTGTAATACACTATCTCAAACTTTATTACTGTATATAACTGTAATACAGTTATATACAGTACATAGTTATAAAAAAATATACACCTATAGTAAAAATTAAATTTTAACAGCATTAAGTTAGGGCAGCTGCACACTAGGCAGCCAAGTCGTAGCGGTTAGGTCACTGCAGCCAAAATCATACATGCGGCTACAGTGGCAGCAATGCGGCGACAGTAGCATGATGGAGACAGGAGAGGTAGGAATTGTATGGCGCTTGCTCTGATCGAAAAAAGTAGAGCTAGAAGAAAGAGAACATTTTGATCAATCCCATTCTTCAGTCACGATTGTCCATGGGAATGTTTGCAAATTTTTATTGTAAAATAAACAAGCATGTGTGAAGTATCTGGCCTCACCAGCCCCTTTATATATATTTTTTTTTTGTGTGTTTTTGCACCCTAGGCATATACATATGGATTTTATTTTTTGCTTCTAAGGAATTTCTATTTATTTTTATCGGAGACTTAAAACCCCAGAAGATGTCAGTTAGCATTTAAACGCTGCCAGTCCGGCAAGACCACATTTTTGTTTGTTACCATTCAGTTATTAATGTGCAAGAAGATGGGAACGATTATGGCCTACAGTGTGGAGTCGTTGCCCGGCTTTTCTGCAAAAGAGAAGCTAGTTTTCACATTGTTGCTCAGTGAGTGTGAAATAGTGCTTCAAGAGTAATATTCTTTAATTCTCTTTATATAATTTAGTACGTCATTTTCAACCAATACAGTAGAAGGTTGCCCCTGTGCAAATGCCTGGAACATTGAAGGAAGAAAAGTTACTACAAGAGATCTCCATCCAAAAATTAAACCACATGTTTATAGAGGACATCAACCATTTGTCGATACAATTTATGTAAATTTGAAAAATCTTCAAGTAAATTATTTACTATGCGTGGCAGTCAGGTAAGTCGATTAACCTAAGATTCGTTAGAGGAGGTTAAAGCTGCAGTTTTTAAGAGGGAAAATGTGCATTTAATCATGTCAATTTACTTGTATGACTTCAAATAACTTATTTTAGTTCAGAACTTGGAGACAGTTAATTTAAGGGTGAAATCATTTTGAACGTAGCATCACATGTTAGGTGTCATTTTAATCCTTACTCAATTTGCCAACTTTTTTCCCTTGATTTTTCTTGGTAATTTTGTGGGCAGAAGTTTTATTCACGTTATAAGAATTACTTGTAGTTTACAGCCTCAACCGAGATGCTAGAGGCGTGACAAGCTGGCGCTGGGAGAGGGTGAACAGAGGCTTACGAATGTGGGGATTTTCCGGGGAGTTGCAATGACGCACTTTGAAACTAACTGCCCTCCAAGTTAATGTATTACTCTGCCGACAGTGGGAATTAAATTTAACATATATCTTAATTTGAAGTGAAATATTTGCTTAACAAAAATAACAATATATCATTCTTGATCATCAATTTTTGTTTGCATAGGTTTTCAAGTGTAATTTGTTTTGGCATTGGTGAATTGAGAGTTCTCGGATGTTGATCGTGGGGAAGTAGTTCCCGCCCACCATCTTTGTGGCTGGCGAGAACGACTTCCTCGCCCTAGTCTTATTACAGTCAGCGTGTTGATAGGGCGTGTTTTGCATAAGAGAGTAAAGACAGGGAGCGACACTATGAGGGTGAAGTGGAAATACTGCGATAGGCATTGCGTTTAAATAATTAGCCCTTTTTATATTTTTTGTAATAGTTTTGGTGGTTCACAAACTGTGGCAACGGTGGTTGCTATGTAGAGATGACGAGTTGTATATTATTTTTAAGTAATTGACTTTTTTCCTTTGCTCCTTCGCTCAAGAACTCTGTAAGAAAATTAAAAAAACAAAAAAATACCTGGCCACAATGTGTTGAAGTCAATCTTTTGGCTGCCACGCACATCTTTCTCAGCTACTGTAAATATCTTCATTGAATTTGACAATTAAAAGTGATATAACGGCCAGGAACTTTCATTTGTTTAGGGCTTGAAACCACGAACTTACTCTAGATTTAAGAGGTGCTCTATCGACAGGTGTTAGGCCGAGAGCAAAATGTGGGCGTGCGTGTGCATGTTTCAAATAAATTAAAATTTCTGGCCCCCCAGACTTGAAGATATTCCTTCCCTCCTCTCAAATTTTACGAGAAAATCTGTGAACACATTTGATGAATTTGTAGAAAGGTAATGTGATTCTATAAAAGGAATAGATACTTGTTTTAGAAAAACATAGCATCTCTCAATAAGAAGAAAAGCTGCTTGTCACTTTGAAGTGTGTAAAAAACACTTCCGTAAATAACTTATAACATATAGAACATTTTACTATCCAGCCTTTAATACACAACAAATAAACTAGTGTATTATCTATTAGAAGAAATAACGAGAGGAGTGATGTCAAGCCAGTTATGTTTGGAGAGAATCAAACACAAGAAAGTACAAATTGACCATCATAAAAAATTGACATAAGAAAATACATTTAATGCCTAAGCAAGTTTAATGTTTATGTAAAGAGATCAAACATCTGCGATGCACAGTGACCTCCACTTGCACATGAAGCAGAAGAGTCAACCAACGTAATATGGTCTGAATGATCCAGGGATCCTGGTGATAAAGTAAACGAGTCCACATTTGACACAGTAGTGAACTTCTGTTGATGTAAAGGTGTTATATTCACAGAGTGGTAAAAAATGGTGAAGGTCTTCAGCAGGTCACAATGATGGTTCGACATACTGTTGGGATGTTGACAAGGACATGGATATAACAATGTCTGATAGATGGGGCTTGATATCCAGGGAAATTGGATAGGATTAACAGTGGAGTAGAATGATTCTGTTTTCGCTGTACGATTTTCATTAGTTCCATTTTAGTTTACATATAGTTTTCAATGCCAGGGATTTTTTCATTTCTGGAAGTAAGAGTAAAAATAACCTAGTCATAATTTTCGACTTGCTTTTCCCAAGCTTACCTACGGTGCAATGATGACGTAAATACATGAAACATCTGTTCATCGTGACTTGCTGGTAGAGTCCTATTTTACAATCTTTGGCAGTGGGGCGTCAACACCAATATGGACATACAATTTTTTCACATCATGTTTTTTTTTCACATTTCACTTATGAAAGTCTTCAACTGACAAGTCTCACGGGTGGGTGCTTTTCGACTTCTAAAATAAATTTATCAACTTTGAAAGTCTCTATTTCTGTGGTCTGTTTCCAACTACTGTGACGTGTTTAGTGCACGGGATGCGCTTAGCTGCTGCCGTTAGTGTGCTGCGAGTCTTTTTCTGACATGTAACAGAGTACCTGCAGCGGTTATCTAGCCGCGTAAGCAGCTACGACCACCTTGTAGCCTCGGCAACTCCAAATGTGCACCGTTTAATTTATTTATACACACTTTCAGGCCACTGTGACCTGGCCACCGCGAACTGGCCAGGCCACTGTGACCTGGCCACCGCGAACTGGCCGCCTACTGTACGGGTGCAGTTCGCGTGCATATGTAAAAATGCATAATGCCTTATACAGTATTTTACCACTGAAACAAAATACAACAAGAAAAAATTAAAAAAAAAGAGAGAGAGAGAAATACTTACAAGAGACCATTAATGCTCGTTTAAAATCAAGACCATTCCTCATCCTTTCAACCATGTGATGAAAATGGGCTGCAAAATGTAACACAGAACACGAGACATGCAGGATAATTTTTTACCTATTAAATAAATACAAACTAATCTTTCACAAAACTATAAAATACTCTTAATACAGAAATGTAAACACATAAAGAGAAGGATTTTTTGTTTTGTCAGTTCATTGTGGGAGTGTTTCTGTAGGAACTAAATTATAAAGGTACGGTATATAGAAATGTCTATCAACCTCATTTTATTTTTAATATATGCTGCAAGTAATTTTATGAGAATAACGGAATACAATTCTATTAAAAATATTAATAAATAAAAGAAAGAAGAAATTAATTCACAATACTTGTTTACACTCTATCTCACAACACAGTGCACTTTATTGACAGAAGGCATATGCATGTCAATAATAACATTGAAAACTTTAATTTTTGCAAAACAATATTAACTTCCTGAATGAGCAAGTAAAATCAAACAGATGTTAGGAACACAAAATATAATGGAAACCAAACATTAATTCATAGAACACAGAAATAATTGCGACCAGAACTGTCAGATAAAAGCACTACAGTAGAACCCTGTTATAACATTCCTGGATATAACACTTTCCTGCTTATAACATTACTTTTCTTTGGTCCCACCATTTTTCCATAAGGCATAATGCCTTCATTTCCTGCTTATAACACTAGTATTTTCATTTCCTGCATATAACATCACTTATTTCTCCGACAATAACCACAACTCGGGTAAAATTTTTCTTAACTGCATTATTTTAGAAAAACTAACTAAGCTGGAGACTACAAACAACTGTAAAAACCAATTATATCTGGGAAAGTGTCATAAGTGTACATGACAGTGATATTAAAGACTGTGATCCTGAGGATGACTAGCATGAACCTACAGAAACAAGTGGGAAAGTCTCTATTATACACACAATGTATCTGTTCATCATGTTTCTGAGGGCACAGTAACTGCAGCTTCATTTAATCTCATTATAAGCTTATCTGCTGTACATAAACTATGAAGGTTTAAGTTACTTTTGTGTAGTATCCATTTATTGGTGTAAAAATATTTATTCCTGCTTATAACATTTTCCTGAATGTAACACTTATTTTCACAGGTCCCTTGAAAAATGTTATAACAGGGTTCTACTGTACTCGATTATAAGATACTAGCATACTATACTACCGGTATACGGTATTTAATGTCTTACCATTGAGATTACAATCCTTTCTTTGTAACAAACTGACAAATGGTACAGTATAACGATAAATTTTTTAAATTGTGATGAAAAATAAAACACAAGCACTACATTATAAATAAATTTACATCACATTTGACACACACTATAATTAATAATGTGCAAAATTTGAAGCAATTTAACCTAGTGTTTGCATAAAAAAATTACTCATAAAAATTCTTAAAATTTATAAATAACTATATATAAATTCGAAAAAATTTAAACCTAGCACACCCAACATACATTCCAATCACCATTCCGGGTGTCTGCAAGACATGCTAGTGCTGCTCCTAACTTTGAAATATATCTACTATATGATAAAAAAAAACTTTGTTGCAAAAAGTTTTAGTTTCTCAAAGTATGTGAGAAGTAAAAAAAGTTTTAACGGTTTGGTGGCGTAATTTTGTGTTAGTGAAATAGAAGACGACATATCAGAAATTAAATTATACTTTTTTATTTTACCAAAACCATATTTTTGTACACAGAAATGTTTGTGTATGTATTTGAATGCATGTACCTAGTAAAACCAGTTATTTTACTACAGTTAAATTTTGATACTGTTGATAATTGATGTGAAATAATAAGTTTTGAAATTTGAAGTAAATGTTTGGCTTAGGTCACCTACAATTTCAGTGGCAGTGAGTTGGCTCTTTTGTATTGAACACACATCTATTAGGCAGTTTTCATTTTGAGCAGGATGCCTCGTCGTTGTCCAATAGTGTGACGTGCACTGGCACGTAGCACTTACTTGGCCTCTTATCATACTGTAATTTCAATTTTTTTGTCTTAATTAGTGTTTTTTTTTGTAATAACAAATTAAGTAGGCCAAATTAACCAGGTATAAGGATGTATACTGCGGGATCCAACATATTAATTGGGGATGCGAGTAGAGAAATTTACATTAAAATTTTCTTTTTAATTTTAAATTTAACTTTAAAGCAAGAGAAAAGTATAGAATTTTACGTGTCAATTTTATTGGATTTATATCGTGTTTGGACTCATTTGAAAGCTAATTTAATTTCAAGCATTTTTTCTAAGTAAACTTTTCTGATATTTTGCCTTGTTTAAATTTTGTTAAATTTCAAGTAGCTTATTAGCTTGCTTCTCCTGGAATAGGATTTATGTGGCAGGCCAGTAGTCGTTCTCTTGCTTGGAAGCACGTACAGAGAAGTGCTGGCTTTTACACTTTCAAATAAGCTCGGAGCTAGCCAGTGCTTAGATAGATTTATCTGGCAGGCAGGTCAGAGTTCACTCGCTAGGAGGCACGAACACGTACGTGCTGGAATGCGGGGATTCTGCAGGGCGTTTCTCGACCGACGTGGGTGGTAGTACCGTGTGCAACAACACTGAAAAGGTGGTGATCCGCGACAGATTGAGAACGCTGCACATCCCCAATTAATAAACTAATGAATATTTAGCTGGTAGTATGGAATAAAATGCTTTGTAAATTTATCAGCATCTATGTTGCATACAATTGTTAGATTATAAACGTAAATTAACCAGCTTTTTAGGCACGTTGGATCCTGATGTA
>PNEQ01021349.1:0-19466 GCA_003012365.1 Medauroidea extradentata
TTAAATATTTAAACAGTTCATCACGACTATGCATCACTGTGGATACTAACACAAAATTTCCCTCGACAGAATATGTATGTTTTCTGTTGCGTGGTTGGTAATACACAATCGTTTACGACACCGAGATCGGGCCGTAAATAAGGAAGGCTGGTTAACCTGGCAGTGCCATCTCTTATAAACCCTTACATACTCCTTGGTACTCTGGTTCTAACTGGTAATACACACACAAGCCAAGAGAGTGGATAGAGTGAATGGGGAAATGTCACGAAATGCATCAGTTGTTGTCATTCAAACGTAGTATTCATACCTCACATGCCACAACTTATGTGCCTTTCTTCAGGCACTTCCTAGCACTTGCGACACTAAGGGCCGATATTATAAACCTCTTTCGAATGACAACCAACTGCTATCACCATAGAGAAAGCATTGGTGAGCAGTTGGTTGTCATTCGAAAGAGGTCTATAGATACGGCCCTTAAGTGTCCTATCTCATTTTACTCGTCTTAGCATCCTCTACAGCTAGAGGCAATGATTTTTGGTGAAAAGAATTATGCAACATTTTGTTTCAGTGCCTCGTGTGCACATCTGCAGTTCTGCTTCATGGCCAGTGATTGGCTGTTTTTAACTCTCAACGTATTTAGAATTTACCCGCAAATCGCAGACGTGTAGTGTCGCAGTGACGTTATTCTCATTGGCACAGTCAAATGAGTGATGCCTCTACACGAATGTACACTGCCAATATCTACGTACCAGACCTGCAGATGTGAACTTGAAGCATTGAAACTAAATGTTGCGTAATTCTTTTCTCAAAAAATCATTACCTCTAACTATAGCTTGACCAAGAGTTTTAAACGTCATTAATTAACATCCTGTATGCCGATTCTCTTTACCTTAAGAGTGCGTGGTAGATAAATAAACGCTGAAAACATCAATTAATTTATACACTTTTTTCGAAGCCAATTATATGGATAAAATACTCAAGGGTAGCTACGAAATGTCTGGATCAAATTTCTCTGACTTTTCCAGGTTTTCCAGAAAAAAATTTCGAATTTACAGCTTTTTTTTTGTGGAATTAAAAATCACGATAATTTATCTTAAAATGTTCAAATAAACTAAATTTGCATTACTGTTTTTAAAAATGGTTTAATAAATGTACTACTGAAAGTTATTTGTGTTCAACACACACTTCCCACAATCCAGAGAACTGTAATAAGTTAGAATTAACTGGTACTATTTTAAAAATGAATTGCTATCATTTTCATAAAGTGAATGGTTGTGCAATTGTCCAAAAGTCAATCACTAAGCCTGCACCCATGAAGATGCGACTCCAACCCAGAAGTCAAGCTAGTCAGCTGTACTATGACCGCAAAAGCCTGTAAACTTCTATTGTTAAGCCTAAAGGTTGTTCTACAATCTGAATTTCCAGTCACCAGAAGCAATTTCCCTGACTTTTCCAGGTTTTCCCTGTTTTCCAGACCTGTAGCAACCCTGATGACAATCCTAGATATTGGTATTTGCAACTTTATGAGTAAATATTTATTCTGAATTACTCATTCGTTACGCGTGATCTCTTGCGCCGCAGTTAAGTGCACGAGGTTCCGGCGTCAGAGATTGTGTCTCAGAAGTTCGTAACACTGGAAACAATTTTGTTTAAAACGTTGGCTAAAACTATTGTCTAGGATTGCTATTGTTTAACTTTCGCAAATTGGCTTCAAGAAACCTACCTGATTTTAGCGTTGAATTATGTACCACGCCCTCCTAATGGAGTGTCATAATCAGCTCTACTCCTTCCAAATCTTCTCCATGCTGTTTCTTGACATTGACGAAAGACTCGTGAACTAAGTAAAGCACACTGCATCTTCACTCTCCAAATCCAACCAGAATGTCGCACAGTGAACGGACTATAGATCTCTCCATAGAGCGGTGTTATTGTTTGAGGCCGCCTGGCCGGAGCCTCTGCGACGTAAACAGCCGTCTTGTGAGAGTTAAAAGAGCTATATAAACTTCGTGACGAGTCACAGAAAACATGGCCGTGTGCCACTATACAATGTAGTATACAAGGTCTGCTGGAAGCTTACACGTGCTCCCGGTCCCTTATTTACCTTGTTTTTGCAAATATTATTTTTAGATTCGAAACACGAGCAGACATAGTCAATCCGTCACTCAAATTCGTTGAGATTTTTTTTCTTTTGGAGCTCTCCAGCACCATCAACAAAAGTGTTTACATTTTACCGTTGTACCTCAAGATGTAATAACTGGATTCCCCCAGTTTTTGCCAGACCAACCACATCTCATAATACACAGAGAGCACTTCACAGAACTAAATTCCACACACACAGTGTAAAGAATGAACACGTCCTAGTTTCACATACATGCGCCACGTTGCCAACTTGACAAGATCAATTAACCCCAATTTATTTTACGGGAAGTCAAATAAAAGAAGAGTGTTCTTGTGCTGTGAATAGAAACAAATATTAGTTTCACAATATTTTCAACAACAGTTCGTAATGGTATGATAGATGACAATAAAAACATAAATTATAAAAACATTACCCATCGTCACCCTATTGTAAAACATCTGAACTAAATTTTTCGGTGTTTAGTCATTTTAGTTCTTGGGGAGGAGGGGGGGGGAACGAAAATGTGGGTGTTTATTAGCTGTAAAATTTTTCAGATATAAAATACACGCGGGAGCAGTATTAAACTTCTGTAGATAGCAAAATGTAAAAAACATCCGCACTAAGCTGGTTTTGTTTTAAGACCTTAACACCACCTGACGTTGCTCGTATTAAAATATCTCGATTTCGTTATCTATGTCAACACAGGTAATTAATGCCATCTGTAATCGGGCGTTACGACTAAGTGTAAGTCTAGACCTGTTATCTATGTTCGCACTAGGGTTCTGAAGCTTCGAAAAAAAAAACCGGAAAAAATTGGTGAAAAAACAAGGGAAAATTGTATTTTTTTTTCCTTTGATACGAAAATGGGAAAAATTATTTTTCTTTTCATCAAGGTGAAAAATTACAGAAAATTTTAAAAAAAATTCAATAAAAATCATAGTTTCTAAATTACAAATGTACATACAGGCCTATCTACCAATACACATAGTAGGCCTACCCTACTACGAAAATTAAATAACCAGTAAATGTAACATAAAATTTGGTACAGAATAATAAACAATGTGCACATGAATAACCAGAAATAGTTATCATACTCATTCATACCCAACTTACAATCTCTGTCAGGAAAGCAGTTTCTATTGCAACAAAAAACCCTTTGTAGTTCAAACTGACAAGTAGGTAACACACCAAGATAATTATTAATTATCTTGCTGCTTGTATGAACTGGCTAACTTAGCTGTCGTTTTACGTTTATCAACTTTATGATTTGCCGTTTTCTTCTTGTGAAACTTCCAATTCTATGATATCTTTCCACATTCCTACACCTTGCTAGTAAGCAAACGTTCAGAATGAATCAGACACGCCAATTTTCCGCTTTTCTTATTATTTTATTGAATTTATGTAAGTTACTACATATTATCTAGTCACTACAGATTTAGTATAATTTCACAATGATTTTAAATAATTGAATCCGGAATTTTCAAAAGGTACCAAGCCCAAGTGAGTACATTGCTGGGAAACAACAAAAAAACTTATTATAGTGGATCTGAGAGTGAAACAGAAAGTATTGTGTGTGTGTGAGTGGAATAATATGAAACATAACTGACATAGGCAAGCTTTTATATTTTATTTTTTAGAAATTAATAATGTTATTGAAATTGGTACCGTTTAAAAAATAAGTAGCTTTTTTCTAACAATGGCACATAAAACATAATGGCTTGAGTATATATTAGTGCAATGTGGGTATATTCTAGTGAAAAACTAATGATATGATACATAGAAACATATTTTACGAACACACCACCACCCAGTACCTTTTACCCATAAAGCAGTGTTATGTATTACACTATTAAGAGGAAGCAGAATGTCTTTGGTGTGGATTATTGGAACCTTAGTATATATGCTAGTGAAATAACTACTAAGCCACATTGGAAATTATTATTCAATTACAATCATGTAGGCTAAGTCTTAAACAAATTAATGTGCTATTGGCACATTCAAGGACTAGTCCGTTTAACGTATTTCTTGTATAGGACTGGGTTTCTTTTGTTGCTGACAGCCAAGATAATACTTTGGAGAGTCGAAATCTCGTATAACCTGAATTTGCTCAAAAAGTGTAATTGGTCCCTTTTGCCAATTCCCGATTCAATTGTTTCCAATTTTTTTCAGAAAATTTGGGGGGGGGGGCCTGATTTTTTCCTGGAAATTTTAGAACCCTAATAAACTTTTCAAGATTTCACCGACAAAACAAATCACGAACGCAGTCTGCGGCAAAATGGTGATCTGTGTCGTTTGATAACTGACACTGCTGGCAACGAACCAGTTTCGATATTAGAAATAACTTCGCACGTACGTATAACATCATCATTCATTCAAATCGGTGTTGTCTAGACAGAAGTTAAGTGTAGGAAACCTCGACAAAACAAACACTCGATGTTGCATGGGCGGCCGAGCACGGACAGAAGCCAGATATGGCTTAGCCAAGCACCCCTAGACAAATTTTAGTCCCCTCTAAAGTAGGCTACCACTTGACCCTACTGTTACAATGTAAACAACACTGTATAAGTTTAACGGGGATAAATGGGGTTTCGCCCTCGAACAGTACGATATCCGGTATACCAATGACAAAGCATCCCACCAAGTTCGGAAGTTACTATTTCGTACTGAATTGCTGAGAAAGCAACCTTTTCCTATGCTGCTAACACTAGAGCCTAGGAGGGAGTAAGTATACGGATCTACACGATATATTAAACTCGATGTGACTAGCCATTGGTAGCGACCCTTGTTTTTCGCGAAAAAAATTTTGCCTCACTTCGTTTCGGTGCCTTACGTGCACATCTGCAGTTCTGCTTCGTGGTCAGTGATTGGATATTTTAACTGTCACGAGCCTAGGGATTCTACCGGCAAATCACAGCCGTGTGGTGTTGCAGGAACGTTATTGCAATTGGCTCAGTCAAATGAGATACTGCTCTTCACATTGACACGCTGCCAATAACCATGAAGCAGAACTGCAGATGTGCACGTAAGGCCCGATTCACAATGCGCAGTCGGCAGTCGGGCAGTCCGAACACAGGACTGTCGAAAAATTCCAACCAATCGGGCGTTGCTCTCGTAACCACGTGATTTAAACAAATTGTGTTTTTCGAGACTGTATATGTTTCTAAAAGCAAAGCAAGCAATTTTTACAAATTTAAAAACAATAACGTTTGAAACATGGGCGCTTATTAAGTATCAGATTTGAAAAACAATGCATAAACATTATGGCTGCTGGACTGCACATCATGAATTGTATTCGACTGCGCATTGTAAATCGGGCCTAAGGCATTACAACAAAGTGGTGCGAAAACCTTTTCACAAAAACTACCGGCCTCCAGTCATATGGACCCGTCAAACTAAGAACGTCGTAACTGACATTTTTGTAATTTTCGTATTATTTATCGTATCCGTCAATAATTTTACAACAACGGGTTGAATATTATTGTTTGTTATTTTGCCAGGCAGGCCTATATGAGGCTATATACATAGCGCATATTCGTAAAGACTGGGCATTAACTTGATATTCAGGATATTTTTAAACTTTTAAACTGCTCTCCTAGGCAATTCCATTTATGCAGGTACGATGTTCTTAGTTGGAGAGGTCCACTGGTTCTTTTAGGTTGTTTTCTTTTCCACATTCTGAAAATTACGATGAAATAAGTGTGTGTGTATATATATATATATATATATATATATATATATATATATATATATATATATATATATATATATATATATATATAAAGACGCACGAAAAGTCATGCTTGTTTAAATTCCTGTAGCAATACTTTCTTCGTCTCAATGCAGAAAATTGTTTTTGTCCGAAACAGATATCTTGAAAGAAAAATGGGTCCCAGCTAATACAGCCTAATTTAAGGCTATGATCTTTAATTTACTTCAAACAATAGCAAATAACTCGAATATTTTTTAACCAAATGCTTAAAAAAACTTCGAGACTGTGCACAATCATACGATACACAATTTTGCCAAAACGTCCTTTAAAATAATGTACCGTTTGCTAGCAAAAGATTATTTTGCTTCATTTTGGCTTATTTTGACAACAAAATATGTTATATTTGAGAGGCAAACATCTAAAAATCCGTTTGGTGTATTGGAACAGAAAAATTAAGATACAAGTGATGACATATAAATGTTAAAACAGTAAGAATGAATCTTTGATATATCTATTAAGTTGCGTTAAAAAAATGTTTTTTTTTTTTCAAAACCACTGCAAAACTAAAGAGCCATGCTCAGGGCAGAGCACCAAAGAAGCAGGGTCCTCAGTAACGCGGTCAAATAAACTGAATGGGTGGGTATTTTCCACGTCTGCAGGACATTCCATCCATTACCATACAGCAGGAAGTTAGGTAGAAACAGAAAACTCGCCGGTGAAAGTGCGCGATGCTGCTCAAGATAGCAGTCAAGCCAGTTGCAAGACGAAAACATTTCGCTGCACACACTCGACTGTTGCGAAAACTCTTCGAACTGCGATATTTGAATCCGACACTCATCAAGGCTCGCTATTACTTAGCTTTTAATTATTTCCTTAACGCCATACTCTTTAGTTTCTACAGATTTTTGCGATAATTATTTTTTAAACTTAAACTAGAGCAGATATCAAAAACCTATCTGGCAGTTTTGTTTAAAAACGGTTCTTACTGCGATAGCTAATTTTTTCAAAGCAAGGAACTATACGGTTCCAACTAAACAAGAATTTCAGTTAATTACGTAATTAGCTAAAACGGCGGTATTTATTGCCGTGAAAAAAGTCAGCCAAAATTGAGAGGACGGTTTTAAACAAAACAGCCAGACAGATTAGTGATATCTGCTCTCGTTTAGGCGTAAAAAATAAATATTGCTATAAAGGTAGAAACTAGATAGCACTGCCTTAACTTAAAATCATATTTCATTCACACTAAATTTATAAAGTTGTGCGAAAATCGAACAGTATCTTCGTCATTCTTGTACAAGTTTGAGTATTATTCCGGTAAGTATATAGAATCCTAGATTTAAAGTACCCATGTTTGTAATTATTCGTGATGTGGCGGTTTTGCTAATCTCTTTCAGATTAACAAACAATAATTTAAATTGTTTTGAAATAATATATACAGTACCGCGTTTTAAAACCCGACTAAAAAAAATTTACGAAAAATATATTATAAAATTTAAAACGGAAAACGTCTGGCGCATTCAATAGATTATTGATGCGTGAATAGTTCGCGTAAGTCACCAACTATTTAATTGCACTGTAAATGATATGAACTGTAGTGCGAGTTTCCTCAACTACACCTACTCTCTATACTACTTATTACTATATGCGCGTGAGGTTTTTAGTTTTGAATGTTACAAGTACTTTCATAGGATAATTATTTATTTTGTACTTTTTAGTCCATTTTAAAAATATTGTATATTATTTTTATTAAATAATTACTTTCCTTTTTTAGTCTTGTGAATGTGAAATTTTTCAACGGAAAGTTAGTTTAAAATCTATTGCAAAATCTGTGCCGAACAGACAGCCGAAAAAAAGAACTAATAAAAACATTATAAAAATAAATCGAGAAATATGATCTCAAGGGAACCGCTTACCTAACGGTCAGAGAGGTTTATATATATATATATATATATATATATATATATATATATATATATAACTAAAACCTTGTTGCCAGAGTACTGATCTGAAACACTTTTCATGCGAGGTCTTGATAGTCTCAACACAGCATGAGCATTAAAACTGTCATTTTAGGTATCTTCCAAAATATGCACACAAAAAAACATTTACAAACCTGCTACACCTCAAGACGTAATAAGAAGATACAAAGGCCCACAACAAGGTTCTTGGGGTCCTGGGACAGATAATTGTTTGGGCCCACCAATGTCTGGATAAATATTTTTTCTCAGAGTTTAGGGCAAGGAGCCGGGGCATTTTGCCGCCCCTCCCCAGCCACCTTGCTAAAGCCCTAATAATAGCGGCACGGCCAAAACACTACACGCACTTTCAGAGGGCGCCAATTTAAATCTCCAGGTTTTAGAAATTAATTCAAAAGAGAAAAACTAAAAACGAGAAATCCTATGTAGTGGGTTTCGCCATTTATTTAGCGCGTTACCTTGCGCCGCAATAAAATGCTCAATTTCGGCGTCAGAGACCGCACTACAAAACACGTCACTCGAAAAAATACTTGCTCAAAAAGCAGGCATATGGTCTAGGATTACTCTTTCGATGCTGCATAATTGCCTCGAAAACCCTGCAATGCGCGCGTAGTAAGTCAATGTTCGATGATTAGGCTACATACATAGTATGATACTTACGTAAGCATCAAGGTCTCGGCAGGAATTTTTAAGCAATTAACGTACACCTGTGCTGTGTTGCCGCCGTGAAATAATTTAAGGCATTCCAGTTTTGTTTTCGACTATATGAGCAGTAGGCTATAAGCTTCGGGCACGGTCGTAGAAGAACAGGTCTGGACACTCGTCTGGATATTTGACCCCCTTGTTGTTTGGCTGTAGTTCACCAAGTTACCGCGAATATTGTGTTTTATTGGCGCTGATGTCAGGGCGGTCGGACTAAACTCTGCCCACTTCCTTTCCGCTAAGATAAACAATTTATCAAAACGTATTTTTTATCCATTTACGAAATACTTTCTTCACTCACAAATTTAAGAAAAGGCTCCAGCAATCTTTATTTACTATATAAATTCAACAATAGAAAAAAAAGTGGACGGAATTTGAGTCCGACCGCCCGAATTACAGCGCCAGAAAGCACGACATTCTCGGTAACTTGACGAACTACAACCAAACAACAAGGGGGTCAAGCAAAATACATTGTTAGATAGGCGAGTGTCCAGACCTGTTCTTCTACGACCGTGGCTTCGGGACATCGTATTTTCAAACTCATAAAGGCGTTAAGCAGCTTAATACGAGCGGAGTCCCCAGTTTTGCTTGCGTTTAAAAAGTGATCGGAACTAATTTCTTGCATTGGTTATATATCATAACCAGGGTAAATTATTTGTGAGCGAGAAAACCTACTTAACTCCAGCAAGTTACTTTTAGTAAATGGTGTTCAGGAGGCGGGAATAACCTTCAAGTAGTCGGCCGCCTCCCAGTTACAAACGAGTAGGTGAGAACCGGAAGTTTAGGAGGTCAAGACTAGCGGCCGTGTGACCGCAACAAACAAAAGCCGGCACAGTATATGCTGATCACGTGAACACTTTAAAGGCCTTGTCATATATTTTCTTTTAGTCAATTTATATAGGTACACCCTGCCATTTTACGAACAACTAATAAAATGTTATCTCTAGAAACCTAATTGCCAAAGAAATTCTTTGTAAAGCTGCAGATGTTTTTTTTTCTTGTAAAAATACGTTTGTAATAATACAAGGTATAGTTAGACTTGTATTTGAAGAATGAAATTTGAATTATATATTTTATTTTTATCATGAAAATGAACTTATCTGGAAACTAACTAACACAAATAATTTTACGTGTAATTATTTGCAGTCAATAAAATCAGTATATGCCCCAAGACACCAACCTACAGCCTTCAGATTGTAAACCCCGACATTTTAACACTCGATAACGCATCTTACTGTAATGTTTACATAGCTAATTACTTTTTAGATTGAAGAATCACACAAAAATGTGGAAACGAAACCAGTTAACTTAGAATTTCGTCCTACTAATTATGTACAGGTACAATAGACACACGCCTTGAATCTACAACCAGACATTTTGAGATTCGTCTGCTACACACAGAAAAGACGCCACGTAACTGAACCTTTACATGAGGACAACAAACTTCGTTGCTTTTTAAGTTGTCGGCCTACTTTTGGTGGGGAGTGTCAAAGACCCTATCACAACATATAACGAATTTAAACGCAACTTCCTTAGCAAATTTCTGGAATGATAAAATTGAAGGCAATCTAAGAGCTAAACTACATACAGAATGGTTTGATCCTCGGCGGGTCAGGTGACTTAAATAAAAATAAAGGAAACCAAAATTATTTTAAAATAAAAAAAAATAGAAAATAAACATGAACTCTTGAGTGATATGTACGACAGAACTCGTCACTTGTCCGCATCCACGGAAGACGAGTGAGTGAGTGAGTTTGGTCAGCGCTCAACATCGAGGTATTCAGCGCTGGTGAGGGTGACATGACGTATGGAGCAGCGCCGGAATAAAGGGGCGGGGAAAACGGGAGATCCCCGAGAAAACCCGCCTACCTGCGGCATCGTCCGGCACGATTCTCACATACGATATTCCGGGGCCTGACACAGCCGAGAATCGAACCCGGATCGCCTTGGTGGGAGGCGAACAATCTGACCATTCGGCCACCGCTGCCCCCTTGGAAGATGAGTTCACTGAAATGATCCTGTCACAGCTCGCCTACCGCAACTAAGTTCAGGCATCAAATAGAACCTAACCTACTCTAGTTTTCACTACGACAGTACTATCACAATACGCGTTATCACGAGCAGCCTGCGATAGTATCAATTTACACTCACATCAAAACTTGTGCAATAGTTTCAAAACGTCGAAGCTGATACTGTGTGTCAACGAACCGTGGTAACAAATTATCAGATTCCAGACCGCAGCAATTAAGTTAAAAAAAAATTTTAATAAAGTAGGTCAGACATTGATAAGAGAAAGATATCAAGAAAGGTAAATAGCATTCAGTAATATGACAATTTCCACAATAGTATATTATACACAACCACAGTGCTGTGATATTTGCAATTCTGCATTACACTCACGACAGTGCATCAGTTAGGCCGGGCGTACACTGGGACGCAGGTGGCGTAGGGCAGGACAGCGCAGTTTCTGTGACCCATATATGTCAATGTAGCAACGTAAAACAGAGTTATTGCGATCTGCTACCTTTGTGAAAACGAGCCTTCATGCATGGAGCTGTGAGCGAGGCCATTTTATGAAACTGTGAGTCCCGGGGCAACATAAATCTGACTCCCCCCTGCCCCTGCAATTAATTTTTTCCTTTTTAGATGTGGCGATAATTTAAAAGATATGGCATATTTATCTTTGCACCAGTATAAACATTACAAATACAAGTGCCACAGTAAAATAACTTCAGTTCACACAGAAATAGTACAAATATAGGTATATGCGAGCAAAGCAAAAATAATGTAAGTTACTAAAATGCAGTTCTTACAAAACTAAATTAACACTTAGTTTTGTTGTGCCACGTATAATAAAACGCCAGTTCATTTAAATAATAAATATTTATTTTCTTTATTTCAAAAGTGAGGCCCCTTGAAAAGTGACGCCCGGGGAAAATGCACCTCTTGCCTCCCCCCTCCCCCCCAAAAAAACTAACTCGGCCCTGGCTGTGGGTATACAACACGAGCTTGCCCACCACTAGACGCGGAATAAAACTTCCATGGATTTTATCGTAACGTGATACAAGGTTTGAGACATGCATCGTTCCATTAAGGACGTTGGTCCCGTAAAAATTCAAAATTTTATATTTGTGCCAAACACTGTTCAACTTTTACACATCAGATAACGTGTCACTTCTAACAATAAAAAAAATTAGGTCCCATAGTTTTAGCATTATCACCTATCAAAGTCACAAAATGGCAGTTCCGGTGTAGCGAAAATAATAAAAAATAATTAAGTTAACTTGCAGAAACAAGATAATTCATATTGATACTTAATGATGTGAGATACTTCAAGACACTTTTGTAAAAGCGATATATTTTTGTATTTCTAAAAATTTATGAAAATTAGTAAATTTTTGTTCAACTTTGACTTATGGCTACTACTGAAATTTTCAAAACTAACTTTTGTCGAACATGTCATAAAATGCATTGATACACTGACTTTCAGTTCCTGTAATTTTGAGTTCATTAGTTAATTACTTTTTATGATTTTGGCTACACCGCAATGGCCAGTTTGTGACTTTGATGAATGATTAGGTATGCGAAAACTATGGGGCCTAATTTTTTTTATTTGGGAAAATGACGTGTTATCTGAAGTGCAAAAGTTGAACAGTGTTTGGCACAAATATAAAATTTTGAATTTTTACGGTTCCAACATCCTTAAGGGTGCAGTGTGCTCGATAATAATTGTTTTTATGAAACTATTTCACATGTGCGTATTGTGCCAATGTACCAATAGCACTTCGGACAAGGGCGGAATGCCACTGTAAAACCACCATACTAATTAAAAACACTGTTTCTAAGCCCTACAACCGGTATTTTCAGACTGCCGTACTTCAAAATGTAGTAACCGGATGTATGTGAAACTCAGATAGAATCGTGCTCTGTACTTCCTACTTATAAAATCATACGATAACCGCATATGGCCCCTTATTAAAATAAATCGACGGGAATCTTGTACGCTGTTCAGCGATTGGTTCGTTGTGTCGTATGTGCTTGCGTCAAGGTCCGACATAATATGGGACACTTTCAAGACAAGTGAATATTAAGGGAGGTATGAGCTCTTGAAAATTAAATTTTAAAATTGCATATGGTCAAAATACCAAAAACGAATAGGAGTTAAATTACAGTTCTGTTGGTGACATTACGTATTATTGAGATCTTTAACCTGTACAAAATTGAGCTTCCAAACCTTTCCATTTCTTGAAAATAATAGGGATGGCCACCCTCATAGCATAAAATTACTTTGCTGTCAGGTTTTGTGAACATTTATTATGTTTTATATTCGAGTAGTAGGCTACGTCGTAAATAACAAAAATATGTAATACTAGCCGGCCGGCTGCGGCGTTGCCCGCGTGAAATTACGTAATGTAAACAGTAACTATGGATAAAATATGAGATGAAGGCATTTAACAGCTAGCGTACTCAATAACAGTGAACTATAACTAACCGTCTTAGTTCAGTGTAAAGAGCGCGCGCAATATGCTCGTAGGATGTCATAGTAATTCCCATCGCAAAGTCTTGCTCGGGATACGAACCCGTAACCCCATCCCTTCCACACCACAAACTTTATACAATACCTGAGTGAATGTTAAAGGCATGCCGTGATAATTCCCTCGTATGAGTCCAAAGAGGTTTTATTTATGAGTAGGTTGGCAAAAAGAAAAGACTGTTGAATTATTTCTCCGTGATCATTCTCTTTTTTCGAGAGACTGTAACATTTTACTGCTTTTCATCTACTTAATTTCCGAATTACATAAAAACCTGAATTGGATTTGTAGATATTTACATAAGCTTCATTCTTATCAAAAATCATCTCGATATCTCAACGGGTATAAGCGGTACAGATGATTATTTGAAATCACATTTTAATTTTTTAACAGCTTTCAAGGACGAATTTCAAAAAATCCTGAAACTACTTTTTTTTATATTTACGTAAGATTTATTTTAAAGCAAAAACCATTTCAATATTTCCACTGGTTTAGGAGATAAGTGGGATTAATTAAAAAACACGTTATATTTTTTTATGAGCTTTCAAGGACGAATTTCGAAAAATTGTAAAAATTTATTTTTAGATATTTACTTAAACACAATTTTAAAAAAAATTCACCTCACTATCCGAAATGGTTTAGGAGAAATCACGGATTAATGAAAAACACATTTTACGGCTTTTCACACCCTTAATTTTCGAATTTTGCAAAATCGAAAAATTTTCGAATTTGCATTTCTTTGGGCAATATTACGAAGTTAAAAATTTTATGATAGCATTTCCGGTTAATGAGATATCAAGGATTCTTTTAAAACACATTTCACCCCTTTAATTATCGAAAAACTAAGAAAATAATTTCTTAGTGGGTGCCTACGGGCCAAGGGGAAGCTTCCCTCAAAATTTCGTGGTTCTAGGTCCAGCGGTTTGGGCTGTGCGTTGATGAGTGAGTGAGTGAGTGAGTGAGTCAGGACACTTCATTTTATAGATGAAGATTGTTGCAAACTCCTAGAATTAAACGTTTACAAGAAAAACGCACACAACTGTTGCTGTGACAATAATGGAACGCCTGGAACGTAATATAAAACAGGTGCTTCTGTCAAGGAATTATTGGTTTGTACCTGCGCTGTGCCCTCAAGTGCTTCTCAGGCTTGAAAGCACGCTCCTTGAATTCGGGCTTACGTGAAACATTTCTTGAGCTAGGGACACTTTCAGGTTGCGTTTTTAATTCGCCAATACCACTGCATACATAATTTACGACACGTTATTCGTTACGAAACAAAACATAAACATTAGTATTCCGTGAATATACAGGATGTGTTCGAACAACCCCGACAAAGGGAGTAATGAGGCTCTGAATAGCAAAATTTAAAATCGCATGCCTCCAAAATATCGGAAACTAAATGACACAAAAAAACAATATTTTCAGCGTTGCTATATGGTATTGGAATCTTCAAACGAATAGCAAATGCTGCTTGATACCTTCCACTCTTTTGAAAATAGCAGGGGTGGCTATCCTCTAATTGCCGAGAACTATTTACCGTCAGGATTTTCGAACATTTGAAAATGGTTTAAGTACTGACACCTGTTTAATAAATAAGGTCTTCTTGTTGCAACTGTCTAGGACATACCCGTGTTTGCTCAAAACACACTTGAAGACTCGCGCAGACACAGCGACTTGAACAATGACAATGCTGCGAACACGCAAGTGACGTACTCATCGCAGAGGCGAGGCGGATATTCACTGTAAACAACATGTATGCCTGTGTTGTTCAAAAACATCCTGTGTCTATATAACACATTATAAGCACACCACGCGAATACGTGGCTAAATAGAAGACGAAATTGTTACTGGCGAAATGTATGATGACATTCTACGTTATACGTGTACAATGTGGCAACACTGCACGGAGAAAGTCGTCTTTGCGTTCCACATTCAGGTATTATTTTATGTATTTTACGTCATTTAAACGTAGAATCATGTTTCAAATGTTCGGTATTTTAACATGGACCCATAATATACAGGCAAAAACAATAGTAGTAAGAGAGGTAAGTTATCGATGGAGCGCAAGAAGGGACTACTACACTGCTACGTTGCCACGTTTTGCTTATATAAATGTCATCGTATAACATTGTCACTAACATTTTTGTTCTAATTTTGACCACGATGTGGTGTGCTTATGCTAATTATGTGTCTGTTTTTGGCCATGAGAGAGAGAGAGAGAGAGAGAGTATATATATATATAATTCTTAGTGTGCTCCAAGTCTTCGCTTTATGAACCATCTCGGGAAGTTGTTGTTTACATATTTTTACACGTAACGTAACTGCAAACATGTTGACAAAGCTCTTGCGGCAAAGTTTAGGTTCTACGCGACATTACATTGTTTGGCTTTTGACCTGTACCTCAGCCTCTAGGTGTGTCACTGAACTGGCGTACAGCTGATAGCTTTCCAATATGAGACAGGTGCGTAGCCAGGATTTGTGTAAGGGAGGGGTTTTGGTCTGGGAATTTTGCGAAAAGGAACACCGACCAACTCTTTAAAGCGGGGGGGGGGGGTCTCCCCCCGAGAAAACTTGGCTTTTAAGGTGCAAAATAGTGTTATCTTAGTACTTTTCGTAACTAATAATAGAGTACATGCTACTGGTAAAAATATTATTAATTTTAAGTATGATTTTTTTTTTTTTTTTTTTTAATTTTTCACTTCTTTGAAATGGATGATCGGGGGTCCTCCCCCGAAAACATTTTGGATTTCAGGGTGCGAAATAGGTTTATTTTTTAACTGTTTTCGTAACTAAATATCGAAATTTCTACAAGTAAAAATATTACAGTTTTTTTAATGAATGTTTTTCAATTTTTTTTTGGGGGGGTGGGTTTAATGGGGAGGGGGTTATGACCTCCACTACCCCCTACCACCACCCCTCACTTTGCTCCGCCCATGGTATGAGACATTCAGTGACCGTATCATCGTATGACGTATCACAAATATGTATTGTACACGCCTATGCGTTTTTAACAGACTATGCTAAGATTTTCATACCTAGAACGGGCCACAAAAGCACCAATTTTCGTCATTATTAGCTTAGAAAAAAACTTAACTTCCTTTGAGGAGGAGGTTACAGCTTGCCACCGGGAGGTTGTCCAATTACAAGTTATTACTGTTCCCGGTAGGCTATTGCTGAAGCCTCATAAGCAATATACACGCGTGTAACACTGCTATTATCCCTAAGCAGACATCACTGGCGAACATTAAGCAGTTTTCGAATAAACTTCCGGTCGAAGCTCGACGTTCTGGACAAGCGGCCACCTTAATAATGGGAGAAAGAGAGAGTGTGTGTGTGAGAGAGAGAATGAGATGAATAAAAACTTATTTCTGGGCGCCGTTCAACAGGCATATGGCCAAATAAATGCCTTACATGAACTACGGTATTTTTTTTATTCAAGACTGCCATATACGTAAAAAAAAATGTAAAAAAATAGGCCAAGTGGCCTCAGTTGACAGAACCCACACAGTTATGTTTGAATCTGAAGTAAACAACAACACCAGCACCCGACAACTGCGTGACTGGTGGACCAACCACTCAAGGCTTTGGTCAGTAAACATCGCGGAATCTTTGTCATATTATACCGCCGGTATCTTAACTAAGAAACTCTCTTGGTCGTAACCAAAAATAAAGAGGGAGGGGGTGGTGGTACGGCTTGTAATAGCCCCCGAAAACTATTTCTAAATAGACGTATGGGTTGATCTCTCGGTTCTGGGCAAGGAAACAGAGAGGGTTCGCCATATTGTGTTGTTTTTCTTAACACAATTAATTCTTTAATTCTCTACAAAGCACAGTTTCAAGCTCATCTAATGGAAGACATCGTTAAAAAAAATCCTCTGCTCGACTCCGCTGAATAGGCGTCAATACACTTCCGTACAAGTACCTACTGTTTACCTTGGCAGCAAACATATTGCCAGTTTATTTTCTTGTCGAACCATTCAAATAAGATAATAAAAACATGTAATAAAGTCTTCGGCGTTTTTATTTTCACAAACAATTATCATTGCGGATTCCAAGCTTATTGAATTAAAGAACCACTAGCAAACAAGGCTTGGCATATAGTCACGAATTTCGTAGTGCACAATTGCAAGTATTAGAACTTTTTTTTAAGAAACTAAAAAACACTGTCCCAAGTTCTGTATATCAATATTAAATGTACTGTGTGTACAGTTCACAGAATGGTCTAGACTATTTTAAAACCAATGAAGGATAAAACTTTTCCTAAGAAATTAAGACTTAACTGATGTTTGCACCATCTGATAAATCTTATCAGCGCCAGTTCATAAAAGTACTTTTACATAAATTATCAGACCTGTTAATCAGTTCATTTGTTGTTTTTGAAGATAAGAAGTAGGCAACACGTTTGTGCTAACCTACTATTGCAGGTAACTTTAAAACAAAATCACATCTTAACTTAAACATAATTTTAAAAAACCAATATTTATATTTTACATATCATTTTTGAAGAACGCTTACCTGAGATCCCTCGGCAGTGTCTTGTAAATAATGTACAGAAACTCATACCGACCACCCGTAACAAGAAGGCTGACAACAGCTAATAAAAATACTTGCGGAATTAGTCTACGGCCTAAACCGACAGATATTAAAAGACCACATACTATAACTCCGTACAAGAGCGACGGGAACTTGGCGTGATTCATTGTTCAAATTCAGTGGACATAACCATCAAGCATGTACAGCGCACACTACTTTGCTGTCCAACAACATCTGACAAACGCTCACAAACTGAGCAGAAAGTTTGTTTACATGACGTCGAAAATGTACTCTGCGCATGCGCTCGCAAAGCCGCATTCATAGAACAGTGCATACAAAAATATGGTTAATCTTTAGCTTCGCTGTAGTTACATCGAAACAGCTGGTGTTGTGAGCACGGTCGTAGAATGATAACCATTAAAGTGAGTTCAGCTACGCCATATTTCCATTTTTGTGCAATGGAATGACTTTAAACAACTTATAGCTACTTTTCTGCAGCTTGCATCCACGATTATGAAAATAAATATTTGCCAAAAGACGAATCACGAACAGTCAATTAACTAGTTCGTGAATATAAAAATTGAAAAAAACATTAGTAAACTACCAAAATAAACATACATTTGTTTCGGGATGAGGTTAGTATAAATATGTGTGGTGATTAGTAAATTGTAATAATAAGGGCCGGTTTTACCACCTTCGGCTAAACTTCAAGTCAGTCTTAGCTGGAGGTTAAATCGAAAATTTGGTTTTACCACCTCTGGCTAACGTGTGACTGACACTTTAACCTGGGGCTATCTTAACAGGTAGATGAAGCAGTGGTTATGTAGTTGGCTGGAGGTTAAATACGTACGTCACAGCAAATACAGTAGAGGTAGCGGTAGTGTCGATGTCGCCAGCATCGCCAATGTTAAAGTATAGGCCGTGTCCGGTATTATCCTCTACTGTATTTGGTCACAGTTTCGTTCAAGTAAAGTAGCGAGTAATGGCGGTCTATAGTGTTATTGAAGTCGTTAGATTTATACGTTATACGGACTTACAGTTTGTGAAAATGGCAGGCGGAAGCATTGTAAAACTGTGTACTGTAGTGGAATTCTTCGGCAACGAGAGAAAACTGATTTAAAAGGGTGAAAACGCCTCGCGTCGAGCCGTGTACGATTCATGGTACACAGCCCTAAAAATGTTTGTGTTTGATGACCTGTTGATGAAAATATAAAGGATAAATCGCATGCAGTTGAGGTATGAAAACTGTTAAATTGTTTCAGTACATGTATGAGTGTATAATGTCGTAAGCCTACATTGCCAAGTCAAATAATTAGACTAGTGTATCATAACCTAACCTGCTTGTGGGACCTGTATGTTGTACTCTCGTTTATTCTTCTGCGTAGGTTTTGCATGGATGTAAAGGTTACTACAGTAAAAATATCAGGGCTTATATTCGACAGTATTTTGCAGAACTATAATCACGAATACTGTTGTTGTTCTTGAGAAATCTTTCATTGATACATTCATTTGAGAAAAAATTGTAAAGTACACTAAAAACATTTTATGTGGAAAACTGTTGTATTTCAATTTTAACATATGCCTATATGTAAGTAAGAATGTAGGCCTATTGATTAATATGTGATTATAGAATGTACAAACAGTTTGGAGGTTCACTATACATGTTTATTTACCGAATTACCTACTACTGTCTGTATGTATGGTTTGACAACACTACAGTATACATTTTTGTGGTGGTTCTGATTAGGCCTACCTCTGTAATGTTCATGTGATAGTTTCATTAGAAAAGCATTTACATTCCCACACAGCTCTGCGAACCTACAACGTACAGGCCCTGGAAGCAAGCTTAGGTTATTGTTAAGCACTAGTTGTATTATTAGGTATAGTTTGACATT
>PNEQ01021350.1:0-19466 GCA_003012365.1 Medauroidea extradentata
GGCTAGCAGAATATTTGTTGTACACATAAAATCGACTTTTTTATAATACAGATATTGCAGTTTATACAGTGGATAATTATTAATACTGTTGCACAGGTAAGTTATGCTACGATTATTATTGTCCTCACAACGAATGCACAGTAACTGTTTGCTTCGAAAACATCTAAAATATTCGTTGCTGTAAAATTCCAGTGGATTTTTTTAAGTTACGCACAAACCTTTGAGCTAAATCAAGAAATTACGTCCACGCACTTCACAAACTAACCTATCAAACACAATTCTTGACCCGCCATTTTTCTGAAAGCTCCACTAGATTCCAATTTAGGGTGGTCTCTCGTCGACTAGATTCTCGCACTTGATAACTAGTGCGAAACGAGTGCTGTCCCCCTTCCATTCCTTACCTTCCCCTCCCAAACCTACAATCTTATCCTTTCGTCCTGACTTCTCTCCCTTTCCTATAATTGACCCCCTTAACTCCTCCTCCTCTCTTTCTATTAAAAAAAATAGTTGCTACTTAGACCCTCTCAGCCCCATCCTGCTCCGCTGTAGGCAACCAGCAGTCTCCTTTCTTAATATGTTACTCCGTCAGGTGGACCCGATCTCTACTTCAGTTATCATGCCCTACGCACTACCTGTTAGCTGCCACTGCCCTAGCGTACTTGACACCTCTCCTTACAATCACCCTGCTAAGTATCACTTGTGCCCTTGGGAACCTTTCATTCACCTTAGCTATTAACCCTTTGAGGTCTCTCTCTACCTCTTCACTCGTCTCCCTGTGCACCAGGTTGTTGCCTCCCACGTGAACTGTAACCACCTTCACAGTACCACTTCCCCTTAAACTACTGACCCTCTCACCCAGGTCCCTGATCTTCGCTCCCCAAAATGCTGCCTTATATGTTAAATCCCTCATCACTACCCTCAATTCTACTCCCTTAATAATAGAACTTCCAATGAACACTACCTCCCCGGCTCTTTTTGTGTGTGTACTTTTTCTTTCACCAAGTCCTCTTCCCTTGCTTGCCTCACCCTGCCTGCCTGATCATTTCCCTTGTTCAACACTCTGTTCTCAGGTCCCAGTCCTACTCTCTCCTACTTCCTTGTTTATTTATTTATTTATTTCCTTTTCACTCCAGAAGCCCACCACAATGTTTATAAAAACATATTAGGCATGGAGCATGTCAATACAATACAATATGTATTGTTCCTAACCCACTACCACAAGCTTTTACATACTTCATCGTACTACTCTTCGCTTCCACCTCCCTTGCCACTATTGCCTGCTCTGCATTTTTCACCACCCCCTTGCCTGTCTCCCCTATTTTTACCTCCAGTTGTTCCACCCTCAGCTTTAGACTTTCCACCTCTAGCTCTGCTTCCCTTCACCTTTGTTTCTCCTCCTCCAATTCCATTTGAAGGGTGGCTTGAACTGACTCTGTTTCTGCCCTATGCCAATTCAGTTCAGCTTCCAGACTTGCCAACCGTCCTTCTAGGCTACACCCAACCCCGCTACTCATTCCTTCCTCCACCTTCTCAATCCTACCATTCATTTCCTTTTCTTTCCTGCTCATTAGCTCCACCAATTTTGCTCTCCACCTTTCTTCCTCAGATACCACCTTACCTGTCTCCGGCATTCCTTCAATAAATTTCCTCCATAACATTTCCCACATCCATTCACTCTCTGTCCAATCTGCTCCATCTGCATCCCTTTTCCAACCTTATCCACATCCTGCACTTCAATCTCCGTCCCTTGAGTGCCTTCACCTACACATCTTTAACACCACCACTGCATTCCTTTCAGTGTTCCCAACTGCCCTTCCTGAATGCCGGCACACTTAGTGTGCAACTAACCCTAACATCTGTCGCACCACACTCTGCTATCTGCCTTCTTCCACTCTCTCCTGCACCCCTTACATTTAACTCTCTTTCCTACTGCTACCATTTACTTCCTAATATTTACTAGTACACTAACCATTAACTCAGCTGTAACGTAAGAAGCTACATTTTAACTTCATTGTGAATCGGCCTTTATAATGATTAAACGGTATGTGATGATTATTTCTTTACAAACTGCTTAATGAATTCATATGAGTGGGGCATGTGAACAATTTATGTTAAAGTAATATAAAAATGTATTAGAAACATATTTTGAAGCACAATGTTACACAAATTGCAATATATCAATTCAAAAATATTAGTACTAAAAATTGTGAAGAAGTACATCTCCCGAACTTTGTAACACGGCTACGATCTGGCAACAGCATTGGCCATAAGCCCTGTACTGCAATCTAAGGTTGGGACGCTCTACAGGATATTACAATTTATTCAAAGGTGTGCAGTTCATTTACACAATAATTAATTTTCTGGCGTACGCGAGATAAATTGTTTATGTGTTAAGTAAGAAAAGTATTTAAGTACACTATATTTTGTGTGTTGCAGGTAATAAACGAAGGCCTTTGCAACTAAGTAAATGTAACAGATTTAAAGTATTTTGACACCAAAAGCCATAACGCTGTATTCTTTAGTTATGGTTTAAAAAAAAAATCAGTACTCTCGAAATTCTGTCCATTTAGTAAAGAAAGCTGAAAAATTTGCTGCTGCCAAACAGTTTATAAATAGCTTCTTCCATCTGTCAACAGTCATTCAAGTGCATTCATTTTTATAATTAGAAGTAATAAATTTTTTTATTGCTATATTTGTTTTCTCAACTCCTTTCAATACATCTGCATGTATATAGTTGGTTAAAAGTACATTTTTTTTGGTTTAACTATTGTAATTTAGCAGTAAATTTTACGTTGTCGTCACACTTCCTCGGGCCCTAGCAGGACTTGTAACAGGTGAGAGGTTAAAAAAAAAGAGAAAAGTGACATTTTACATTCAAAAACGTGACTTTAAGTGACCTTCCAAAAAAATAACGTAAGCCAAAGACTTAGGCAATGCTTCACAAAATGATGTTTTGGGAGCTTCAGAGATGTCTGTCTGTATTCCAATGAAGTCACTTCTTCGAGCTGGCCATCCATCAAAAAAGTGGTGTAAATACAAAACAAGTTCTGAAACATCATCTTCAAATTCTGAAATACCTTTAATAAACACATTGTGGATTGTAAGTACGTTGCAGATACCTATGTCAATCAACGGCTTTCTTTTATTCAACACATAAGTGTCGTTAATACTTCGAGCTACAGATTTATTAACATTTGGACCACCTGATGCAAGCATCAGCAAATTGGACAAAGGGAGCATGGACCGGTTTAAAGCATCTTTCAATTTTTCCACAATGACTGATGAAGTAGCTGTACCAATGTAAAATGTTTCTAAATTATTGAAAACAATTTCGTTTTGAGTGCTTGACCAATACCTCTCACCCGTTTGGAGCTCCTTCATTCCAGATGAGTTTGTTTCATCATAAAGTAAAGTGACGTAGAAGCCTGCCATATCTTGCATCTGAAATGTTTTGAAATAGGGACCCAAAGTGTCACTAATCAAGTAATGGGCCTTGTTATCTTCTAGTGAGAAGTCTTGTGGCACACTGTCATCAAACATTACTTTGAATGTTTCCTGCAACCCATTGCACAAAGAAAATTAATACTTGGACGCTACACACTTTAAACACCACATAAGCTCAGCCGCTGTAGTTCTGTCTCTGTTATTATACAACAACGCTGATGCAGAAGAAAGTGCAGAAGATAAATGGGATGGAGGTGAATGTAGTTCCTTCGAGGAAACACCAAGTCCTGAAACTGTGGTTAGGTGAAGTTGATTACGTGCCTGCTTGATTTCAAAATTTTGTCTGTGTTTTAGCATGGATGCATGCGTACTATTGCCTGAAAACCTTTGCTTACATAGTTACATTTATTGATTTGTCACACACTATGCACATAAGTTCACTATCGTCACAACTTTTTCTCCACACTTTAACTAAATTTCCTTGACAGTTGTCTTTATCTATCCATTAAGTTTGTAATTTCCACTTTCCCATTTTAAATCATGTGAAACTTAGGGCCTGTATCGGTAAACAGGTAATATAATAAACAACCAAATAAGATATTTGTGTGTAACGAAATCAGTACACACTCAAAGTCCTGAAATAAAATGCTATAACACACTGGATTATGACAGTGTGGAACAATTACATGCCCCTCCGATTACATTCATTGGGACAAAACTAATTGCTGTACTGGCTGAATATCAATTTACCACATACCTATATAAAATTTTAAAAAAATTAAAATATCATGGAAAAAGTGAACAAAAGGGACACTTAAAAAAAGTGAAAAAAGTGGCTTGTTTCAAGCCCTGCCCTAGCCAAAATCCTGAAACGCAAACACGTCAATAGGCAAGGTGACATTCATTTGTTTTATACTGAAGTGTTTAATTATGTACTAAACAGGGATAAGGAGATGTGAAAATATGTTTGGCAAAAGACCAAGGTGACTGCCTAGGTTAACTAGGTTAAGAGAAGTAGATTTAATTTAAGTTTAAATAAGTGGCCAGTATGCAATGCTAGCACTGCGCGTCGTACGGCCAGTGCGTGCATCACTCGCCCCTGTAGTGCTTCAGCGCTCAACGCGGCAGATGGTGTTTCACGCGAGGGAGTGTCTTGTTTGGTACAACTTATCGTCTTTTCTGTTTACTGTAATCGTTCTGAAACCTTTCTTTATTATACATGGTTTCCCTTGCTCACACTGTCACGTGATCAGCAGTGAGTTATTACAGTTGTTATGATCCGTCTTCAATTTAACATTTGACCACCAGTTTATGTTATCGGCTCATAGCTCACGTGTTCGCGGGTTACCTCATTTAAAAACTGTCCGGACGTATTGTATAGTTGCAGTTAATTTTTAAAACACTGTGCGAGCGCTGAAGGAAGTAGAGCATGGCCTTGACTGTAATGATGTGTGTGTATTGAGTCGTGACCAAGTAAAGGTGTGAAACGTATTGCGGGTTTCTTTTATTTCATGAGAGCGAGGGTGTGTAGGGTAGTGCATGAGAGGCGTGCTCCTGGCCGAAACAGGGAGCGGAAGACAGTAAATCGACACCGTCCTGGGAGGACAGGTGCGTGGGCCCTAGATGCCCGAGATACACGCTCCCGCCTCAGCCAGGCATGTAGCAGTGTGGCTCCCAGCATCATCATCTTCAAAAAACAAACACCTCCCCTCAGGACAGCTATGTGTCAGCGTTGCAGCAAGACTTTGCATACTGTGTGTGTGCATTTGCAGAGGTGCCAAATACTATGGATTATCTGTAGTTTATACGAATTACGATGGTTTACTGTGGAAGTACGGATTCTGTTAGTAAATTACAGATTTATTATCTTCCACCCAACAGTAAATAAACAGATGTATGTTCCGTTGTGTACACATGTATTTCGATCCGTAACTGTGTGGCTCGTATGTTGCGCTATTTCTTTTCCCATGCTCTGGCACACATTTTTTTGTTTCTCACGTTTTCAGTTTGCCGAAACAATATTTTGGCGATGGTAGCGTATTTACAAACTAGTTTGTTTACACTTTGCATGGCAAGCATCAGGAGATGTTCGTATGCATTTATAAAATCAATCTCATATAATCAATTGTTCATATTACTTTGTGTGTGGCCGCTGACTTCCGAGTAAACACGGTGGCAACGATGCTGCGTCATATTTACGGTTAAAAAAAACTTCAAACACTTTCTTAGTTTGAAATTTTGAGGGAAAAAAATATGCATAAATAAGTGATGCTGTAGATCCAACAACAAATGGCGAAGTTACAGACGAATAGGTAATGTGATTGTGTACACACATGTCAAGGCAGTGCTGCAATCACCGTAAGAAATAACCGTAAAAATTGAATACACACTTTTGAGTGGTGCGTGCTACAACACCCCGTGCCGCTGCCTAGATGCCAGAGAGCTGTCAATTTCTTACAATGTGTTACAGTTATTTCTATACTGCTAATTTATGGTCATTGTAGCACAGGCTTAAGATAACATGTTCACTATCGAAAACTACTGAAAACTACAGATTTTTTGCAAAATTGCTACTGAAACTTTAGTAAATGGTTGGCACCTCTACATTTGTACTGGATTGCTGAGCTCGGTATACGCCTGAACTCAATTACATATTTTTCTTCTACGAACGCCTGGGTGTGTGAGCGTGCTTCTGGCTCAAACAGGGAGTGAAGAAGGTAAGCAACTGACACCACCTTGAGGTACATCGGCAAGCCCTATACGCACTGAGATCTCTGTTCCAAGACTCTGCCAGGCCAAATAACGGAGTGGTGCTCACTTCAGCATAATGTTTTATTTCTCATCAACCTCATAAGCAGCAAAAAGTCAGTTATAGTAGGTTATTTTTACAGGTTTATCCTATTTTGATTGTTTTTTTTTTTTAAAGGTTAATACTCCCGTAGATACATCTGCAATAGCCATGGGAATGCTTTAATTGCTGGAGACTTACAAATAAATAAGACCAGTGGTGTACAAAAGTAAAACATTAAGTCAGAACATTGTACGTTTTTAACACCGTAGCATATAGCCTACATACGTGCACCTTAAGTGACGAGGAAAAAATGGATTGCAAATAATCTATATGATGCATCTGTGGTGGTCTATTGTGAAAATGTTGAAGGCTACAGAATTTATTTACTTAAATGCAAGGAAGGTTGAAGTCATGAGAGAAGTAGCAGATCGCCTATCAAGTAAAGGAAGGATAGGACACTACTGTGTGCGGTGTAGGAGAGATGATGTGGAAAATTAAAATAGGCATAAAGAATGTATACAATATTGATCAAGAGCCAGAAAACAATGAATGTTGGTATAGGGAGGAGGAAGAACAAGAGCAGTTTGAAGTGTTGATGCAGAGGCAACATACAGTTAAGAACCCATGTATGGTGTAATTGTATAAGATGTCTATGGTGTAATGCTTTTTGGACAATAAAATAAAATAAACGAACAGTGAAGCATGAAAAGAAAAAAATACTGGTGAACAAAAGGCATTTGGAACACCAGACACTTTTCATATCAGTGAATTAAATGCCCATTATAAAATTAGCAACCCTAAGAATTTTTGTAGGTGTAGCACGTAAGGTTACGTGTGAACCAACTGTAAGTATGATGGGGATTTTTGCAGGCAGATATTATGAGCATAACACCTGAAAGAGAAAGGCAAATTGTAAAAATGGTGGTGTTAAATTAAGTCCAAATATGGTTTGAAAGGTCATCTTAATATTGGAAATTGAATAATGAGCAGTTTGAGAGATCTAAAGTGATTGTTGTTTGTGTAAGGGTAATCAGAAACTGTACTTACTGCTGTATGTTGATAGTTGATAATCGTTAAGTTTTTCAGCACAGATGAGGTAGAAATTTGTAAGGTAAAACAGGCCTTGGAAAAATTACAGGTATTATTTGGGTTTAGCATAAGACTGTCTAAGCATCAAGCCAGCAGGAAGTTTTTTAAGATGTACTGAGTAAGTATGGCATGTATGACTGTAAACAAGTAAGCACACTGATGGTTGTAACTACAATATACATTATGTTAAAATGAAAATGTTATATGGTGTCAAGAAGTTCTGAATAGATAAACGACAGACAGTATAATGTATTATTTACGCCATATCCATATGTCATTAAAAAATTTTCCCTTGGAAAAACTACAAACAATATTTACAAAACACATTTTAACAAAATAAAAGTCACGTGTATTAAGAAAAACATCTTTGGACACGAGCAACTTGTAAACATGTTCATACTGCTACGATCTTTAGACACCCCCATTCTCAAACCTTTGTTTCATCATGTGTGGCTAGTGGATGATTGCTGGACACAGGATCTTTTCTTGAAGGCAAGTCTGCTGGACACAGGATATTTTCTTCAAGACAAGTCTGAGTACCTAATATTGTTTCCCATTCTTGGAGTTATGAAAGTTCACGCATTAGTACATAACACAGGTATGTTTCATACAGCAGAGCTAAAAAACTATCGTAAACAATACTGGCATCCGATTTTAAAAAATGGCTAACGGAAACTTCAATAAATATTGCAGTAAGGGAAGTAAACAAGTCACGCTGGGTCATTATACAGACTGCAATAGGTTGAATTGGTTACAATGAAGCATTTTTGTGCTCCTGTTTACGACATTTTGTTGACAACACATGGTTACCAAATCATCTCCGTTCTTCCCTATGTGGTTAATGTAATCGGGAGCTCATTAACAGAATTGGTAATTGGATGTTCATATTTTTTTGTATTTGATAGTCCTTTTGAATTGAAACTTTCCCTTAACTACATACTTTTACTTGTTAAAGGTCTCAATTTTTGTTGTAACATTTTAAAAATCCATAAAAAAAAACATGTTTCCACAATGTTCGGACATACGTACACAATAATATAATGTTTTTACTTGTTGAACATAAATAATATAGCATGCAGCAGTATTTTACTGGCACAGCCTTACAACTGAAACATTGGGCTTATGTGAACTATCGGTTTTCCTGTTCATGCTGCGACACATGATTATGTTGATGTCCCTGTGAGATCACAATACTGTACATTTTATTGTACATAACATACAAACTACAGCAACATACATTCAGGTCATGAAATTATGTTAAATAAAGTAGTTTATGCAGTAAAAAACAAGTATGCCAGGAACTCCCTAAATGTATAAATGTGTATAATAGTTCCTTTGTGCAGGAATAAAATGAAATTTACTCGTAATAAAATCTTAACTATAGCACCGTCTGACAAACCAAGGCAAACTGCATGGTTTCAGCTTGGTTTAAGCCTACAGTAAAAGATCTAATAGCCAGCTATTAACAACAAAAATACAGTTTATGTAGGTAATGATGACGGTCGTAGAAGAACAGGTCTGGACACTCGCCTATCTAACAATGTATTTTGCTTGACCCCCTTGTTGTTTGACTGCAGTTCGTCAAGTTACCAAGAATGTCGTCCTTTTTGGTGTTGTTTTCCGGGCGGTCGGACTCAAACTCCGTCCATTTTTTTACATTGTAGAATTTATAAAGTAAATAAAGATTGCTAGAGCCTTTTCTTAAATTTGTGAGCGAAGAAAGAATTTCATAAATAGAAAAAAAATACGTTTTGATAAATTGTTTATCTTAGCGGAAAGGAAGTGGGTGGAGTTTAGTCTGACCGCCGTAACATCAGCGCCAGTAAAACACTATATTCTCGGTAACTTGGTGAACTACAGCCAAACAACAAGGGGGTCAAATATCCAGGCGAGTGTCCAGACCTATTCTTCTACGGCCGTGGTAATGATTTTTTCTATACTGTTTACAATAAGATACGACCAGAGGCGTCATTTCAGGTTTTTCTGGGGGGGGGGGGGGACAAGATTTTTTTTGGAAACAGTGACCTTGTTGCATCTATTTTTATTAATTAAACATGTATAAATTAGAAACGTTAATAATAAAATTTCAGTTTTATGTGCTTAAGATAGCATTATTTAAATGACAAAATACAAAAAATTAATTTTATGCACTTACCCCCCCCCCCTCTTAACTGATGCCACTGGACAAGGTTAGCATTAAATAAATACCTTTAAGTTAAAACTTGCAGTCAATAGCTTGCAGTTTGTGACAAAATCTCTGCAGCTGTAGTGTTTTTAGCTGTTCCACGGGCCTGCGGCACCGTAATTAGCCAATAGGCAAGTTCAAGGTACCCATGATTAGCCGTTAATTCGAGGGTTGAGCGGGGTCTTGCAAAACTCCCCCATAGATGGCAGCACAGCTCTCACTGCCGTTCATGAGAAACATAAAAATTATTGAGAGAAAAAATTTACTTTTATTAAAAAATTTATCTGCTCTATTATTTTCCTGACTCGCGCAACCAGGACGTTCAATCACCAGTCTGTATCAGGTTTGGTTAAACGAATGTGAACTTAATTCGGCTGACTTTTCAAACTTAAACGTGTGATTTTATACTCTGAAACATTAAAATGAATTCATAGTTATGTTATTATCACACTGGAATTTAAGTTAAATTGACCTAAACTGAAACCTAACTAAAATGTTTCAATGTGTGAGAGCTACTAATACCTTGCTGTCTTCATTCTTTTAAAATCAAAACCAGTGAAATCTTCATTAACTAACAAGTCAGAAACCACGCATTCCTTAATAACTGTCAAATTTCCAGAGCTAACTTATACACAACCGGGTTCGCAACATTTTATCACTTTTTATAAATCAGTGAAAAATTCCAGTACACACAATAGTGCCTGATGGACAACGATTAACCTAAATAAAAAACTATGACATAAATGTTAGCCAATAAGAATGTATTTTCAATGTTTAAGGCCGAGTTTGAAAATTTGGTATTTTTAAAGCTGAATAACTTGAAAATTACAATTCTCACGGAGATATTTCTTCGCCTGGCTGCATTTCGTGCAGAGATAATTCGGAAGAATTATGTAAATACCGTATTAAGATAATGTGGAAGAATCGCTTGAATATTAAAAATTTTCCCTATTATATTTTACTCGGTATACAGAACAACTATGTTAAGTGTCTGCACTATAATGTCACCATATCCAGACATTCCATGTCCACCATGGTGCAGCGATTGCACAATTACAAAATTCCCCTCCAACCGAGGTCAAACATTTATAGAAAGAGCAATTCTGCGTGATGAACATTTCTCTTTGAACAATGGTGACCGGCCTGATGGCCCTACTAATTCAACTCAAAAATATGCCTAATGATTAGTGAAAGCAAGACAAGAGTGGGAGGCATGTAGACAGCAGCTGCATAAGGCCATGCTCGCGCTGCGTAGTTGCCAGTGTTGTTAAATATCAATGGCCCACTGCTAGTCCGGAGATCTTCCCCTGGCATGACATAGTAGACTAATGGCAAACTACTAACCCTGGCGTGCCTTCATGTAATCATGCCCAGTAATAATTACGGGAATACAATTACTGTAATTAATTTTCCTTAATTATTCACAAAAAACTTTCCGTGCTGCGAATACACGCCAAAATACTGTCTCGCACACTTTTTTTAAATTTTGATTTTTAAACTGTCTAAATAGAGAAGTTCAATAATGACAACACAACTAAGACAAATTTCTCTGGAACCACGGCCGGTCTTAGTAGTGAAGCTCAACAGTACTTTAGTTTGTGATGAAAAAAAAAATTGTTATTTTCTGTTTTTGATAATCCTACAAAGGTAGTTGCCAGAATGGAGGTTGCAGTAACTGTATGTTGTGGGATATTCAATTTTAAGAGTTAGTGTTGTCTTTACAAAACATGCCAAGGCAATGTAAATACTGTATGTACATTTTTATGTGACCTGTTACCAGCACACTAAACATAATGCAACAGTAGGACACCTTTTTAATGTCATTGAAATGTTTTTACTTCTGAAATCAGATCAAAGAAAATGGGGTTAGATTTCACTTGCCGTATCGGAAATTGGATATGTGTGATAATATTGCAAGTAAAAGTCTACAAATTAAATACAATTATTTAATTTCAAAACTATGCTGACTTAGTTTCTTGACTCCTTAACATATCCTACATAAATCAATTCTGATATATGTGTTTTGTCTCACTCTACTCTTATCTCAACAGATAAAGAAAAAAAAGATAAGTAATATAAATACTGGTAACGATATCAGAGTGTGTTCTGGTTCACTGTAAGTAGAAAATAAAAAAATTAACAAACCAAATTATACACTGTATTTTAGTTTATTTTCCTGCAAAAAATGCAATGACAAATTCTCAAACAATATACACAAAAAAACATTTAAAAAAATTCATTACTGCTACAATTTACTATGTATAACATAAACTATTACGGGACATTATTACACTATAAATACATAATTTTTAATTTACAGTAAACATTAAACTACTGATATTTTGCACTTATGAGGTAGAATTCTCAAACCATTTTACATCCTTTATTGTACCAACAGTAAGAGTCTCAAGTAAAAGCCAGTAACTTTTTCTGCATTAAAATAAATTATATGACTTGTATATAGGTGCCTTTACCATAGCTATAATATAGTTTAATAATTCACATCAGAATGACAAATATGCAACAGTGATATAACTTAATGAAAAGTAGTCAGTCAAATTACACAGTCAAGATTTGTGCCAGGAACTGTCATGTGCAACTGTTTATCTACCAAAATAATAGGTTTAACTATTACATACATATTTTGTCTAAATATAGCTAGGTCATTTGTGCTCCCTACATTAGATCAGAGGACAAAAACTGACTCTTTGAAATGTCTAAACCTAATTCTTAGCAGTGTATTAGCATTACAGTCCACATTTTAAACTGATATAAGTTAGTGTTAACAGGCACAGTGAATGGCTTGTTATGAAGACATATGAACTAGAGTACTTAAAATTATTTTCTTAAATAATAAATGACTTACACTATTATACAATCTCACACCAAATCATTTAATTTAAAATTAAATATTAACAGCACATATAAACACACATATTGCATGACAACTATTGTACCAAAACATCCAAAATATATTTAAAAAATTACATTTATATTAAAAATATACATATATAACTTGGCATAATTAAGTCTGAAATGTTACTGATAGTAATAAGAACTAAATCAAAACAGGAAAACTGGTGTTAAAGCATACATACATTGTATATACACACAAACAAAAACTCTATAAACTTTTCTTGCTATCATTTATACACAGAGAGCTATTACTGTACTTACAAAAATATTAGATGCTAGGAAGCACACAATCTGGTGTGTAGAAAAAATTATAAAAATTTGATAGAGTAAAAACTAGACCCTGATCACTAGAATTGTCACCACATGAATACACAACAAAATGTACAGTATAGTCTATCTCATGAAATAATTCCACATTTTGACAGGATTGTGGAGACTGTGCTTTTCCAGGAAGCCAGGTTTAAAGCTCCAAACAATGGAACAGCCAGGTACATTTCTCAGAAGAGAAATGTCAAAATAAGGAATTCTTTCATGAGACAGACTGTACAATAAGTGATATTAAGGGGTTAATAATTTGTTTATTCACAACAACACTAGCACTGCAACAGATTATTTCAATTAAACTGTCTGAAATTTTGAGGAACATGAAAAGATCATTTTGGGTATCTGAATAAAAATCATTTATACATGTTTTTAGATTTAGTTATCTGACTAAGTATCATTTATACATGTTTTTAGAATTTACATTAGTACTTGATAAATCAATACTGGATCCAAGCAATTTCGTAATGGGCCAAGTTGTCTTCCATTGCCCCTTCCCCCCAATTGTTTCTCCACATTTCACTTTAACACTAGTAAAATATAGGGTGAAACATATTTATTTTAGTTAAATTAAAAATAGTTTTTTTAGCTATGCAAAAAACCTGTACCATAAGTGGAGATTACTGGGACATTACAAAAAATTAGTTTTCATATATACGGTAGCACTGAACTAAACAATTTACTTACATTGAGTTCTGAAATGTAAATATTCACACAACATTTAATTAATACTTGCTCACAGTTGACAATAGTGGAAAATAAAAATTGTATAAAAGTGTCCCAAAGTCATTCATGCTTACAGTATTTTTTGTTGACTCAAGAATTGTCATTGATGTGCACTTTGCAACATTTCATTAGAAATATTTACATAAACTTTACAATAGTACGGTCATTTCTAGATAATGGAAAAAAAAATATGTTTTGAAAAATTACTTAAGTTACTACACAATTTCTGCTGAAGAGATGCACTTGCTTATCCCCCAACTGTTAGGATAAATAAATGAAGCTCTAAATTATGAATATTATGATGAAGACATTTTTGAAAACATGCATAAAAGCCATTTTAAAATTTATATTTAGAACTTAGATAATCCCAAAATAATGTTGAAATTAGAACTTTGCTAAGAATTATATATTAGAAAGTGTGACAATAAAACTTGAGATATTCATTTTCAATGTGAAAATAGTGTTACCAGTATATAAAATGAAGTTAACAGGTTTATTGAACCAGGGTAAGGGGTAAAAAAATCTTTTTTTGAAAAAATGAGGACCTTATTGAAAAAAAAAAAGGTTTTATTAGAAAAAGCCCATGGTTTTCCAATACAAAAAAAAACAGTAAGGTTGGGTTTTTTCCAACACTGCTAGAAGTGACTGTTTGCTAACAAAAACTATGGAAAGACTAGTTTGTTGAAAGTGACCGAGAGAAAAAAGATACAAAATAATTGATTACATCAACAGCAGAAAGAATAATACGAATATAAAGAGGATGGCAGAAGACAGGAGAAGATAGAAAACTATAGTGTGAAGACTTGCCTATGGGCAGTATAGTGGCGGTGGTGCAAAAAAAAAAAAAAATCAGCAAGTAACAGTCATACTAATTAAAATGTTTACATCAGACTGGCAAAATATGGTCCATGACCAGGGTGACAAAAAAAATTAACGTTATTAAAATAACATTTGTCCTCTTCACCCTGCACATTTTTTATGCTGCATTTTGTAGGCTTGTATGCCTGTTATTTAATAGGTCAATTGCGATATTGTTAGGCTTTAAACCAAGATAAATAAAATGTAATAATATTTGTTCCACATTTTTGTAATATCTGCAGTGACTATTAATATTATTATCTAATATAATATACAGCATAATAATAAAAACTTAATTTTCACTAATTTTAATATAATACTGCAATACATTAATAAAAGTGAGCTTTAACATCGCAATCTGTAATGGCACAGTTCACTTTTAGTGAGTGAGTGAGATATTTTGGTCAGCACTTAACATCTAGGTCTTTAGCGCTGGTGAGGGGTGACATGGTGTGAGTATGAAGTAACGCCGGAATGAAAGGACGGGGGAAACGGGAGATCCCCAAGAAAACCCGCCGACCAACAGCATCGTCCGGCACAATTCCGACACGCGAAAATCCAGGGCCCGACCCTGCCTTGGTGGGAGGCGAACAGTCTGACCATTCGGCACCGCGGCCCCAGTTGACTTTTAGTACAATTGTATGTTGTTAATATTTTCTCCCAATTCACTTTCGAATATTCAGTTTAAATTATTTGACGTGTGCCTAGCACACACACTCCATAGTCAGTCTGTCCTACTGTGCTCATTCAATGTAGCTAGCACTCAAAGAATGTTCCAAATCAGAAATAATGCTTTAAAAATATGTGTATGTTTCCTAAATTCTAGTATTTTATTTTTGACTGCCATTGTTACTAATTCTACATGTTTCACCAACTATGTCATACATATTCTTTTATGAACATACTCTAGGAACAAATTTCCCATACAAGCCCTTTCCACAAATAATGATTCAGTAATTGTTTCTACTATTTTTCATGTGTAAATTTGTTTTCTGTAACATTTGTTACTACAGTGCTATCGTGTGTGATGCGTGAGACTAACCCACCCTCTCAGGCTTAACTTGACGTCCCGGCAGCCATGATAGCCAGTCGAGTACCACAGAGCATAAGGAGAAGGCGTATCTGTCTGACCCGGGTACTTTAGCGTTCTTATCTAGTCATTTTTAGTTGTGCAGTAGTGTAATTTTAACTTTCTGGAACAGTTTTTCTTCATTTAGACCTGGGGGCTGCACGCCCCTTTCAACTGTAGCGCCCAGGGGCTTAGAAGTATATTTCAATATAGTTTTCACTGTTGGCACATGCCGCTTTTTACTGCGTTGCCCACTGAAGTGGCTTAGCTCCAGGACCGCTTCACTAGATGGCCTTCTGCTCTGTTCAGTTTATATTGTGTTCTTGATGCTGTGTAAACATTGTAAACCAGTCCACAGTTTTCATTTAGTTCTAGTTCACCCCATCCCTACTTACGCGTAATTAACCGAGTCAAGTGTAAGCATGCATTGTGGCGTGGAGACTGGCCGTAACAGGTTTCCGAAGACTATCTAGAGGGTGCAAGAACCACTTGGTACCTAGCCTTCCCCATGTCTGTCAGCCACCCAACCCTCCGATTCATCAATTTCGTCGGAGAAGATTTTCCGTGCAGCTTCTCACCGTGTACCCTTCCAACCATCCACCTCTACCCTATATTCCCTGCTAGCCGAACCATTTCTCCATTATCCATAACCTGTCTCCTGCCTGGTTAATCAACTGCACCACTCTATTCTTATGGCTATTTTCCCATTCCCAAGCATCCCCCTCCTGTCATATTGCACATTATCTTTTAACAATTCATGTTTTGACAACATATTTATTCCACAACACGCAGACATGGAAATGTTTTTCCAGACATTTTACAAAAACTTAAATCAAATATAATGTATATAGATTTTAGTAAAATCTACAAATGTTATATGAATTTCACACTCTTTAATATTCATCTAACACTTGATGTTGACCCAAAAGTTTAAGTTAACATTATATTTAAACACTGTCTGGGACCAATTTCATAAAAACTAATAGTACATTGAGAGAATTCTGTCAACTTTATATATAATATGACAACTTTATACATTAGAGATTTTGTGTTCTTCAATTTAGGTGTGTACATTTTTAGTCACAAGAGGTTACGTAGCATTTGAGATATTTAATTTTCTAATGGTTTCTTCTTAACAAATCTTAGGGCAGTAAAAAAAATTCTGAATATATTTTAAATACGTTAAAAACCTTTTCTTGCAATTTGGTCACTATTTTTACATGGACTAGAACCTGGTACACAGGCGATTCCCGTGGCCTAGAGAAACGTTTTAAAATGTCTGCCACACTTATTGTTATTGAAGAGCAGCCAACATCAAAGATGATGTGCCTGGTTAAAAAGTATCCGCTTGTGAGCAACAGAAACACAAGATAAGTATCTGTAACTAATAGAACTGACACACACCTTCAACAAGAATCAGACAGGTGGCCTACACATCTGAAGACTAATAAAACAACCAAATAGTTAATAATTACTAACTTTCTGAATAAAAAACCAAATAGAACAATAGCATACAATAAATATGTTCAAGGCCTCATTGCCAATAAATATTTAATGAAAACATTACAAACAAAACTAAATTAAAACATTTGTGACATGCCAAAGTGTAGGTACTGTATCACACACTTAATTAAAACATCTAAGTACTATATTTGATAAAGAAAGGGTAGTCGTAATAGTAGACATCTCATGTGGATTATCAAATTAACCATCACACCATAGTAATCAATATAGTGTTAACTTAAGTATTTAAGTAACAGATTTAGCTTTAAATAGTTAGGAACAATTTAGTAATATTAAATGAATATCAAGTGTCTCGAAGCCAGGAGAGGGGCAGTGGTCTACTATAACAAAAGGTTAAGGCCTGCAAACCCCCCTTCCCCTCTACCTCTCTGCCCGCAGCACCTCCATAACCTGTCAAGTGGCAGAATTAGTTTTATTTAATTATTTACATTTCAAGGTAGGGGAGGACATTAAAATAATATTTAGCATTAATTGTAATAGTGTTTTACCATGATAATTGTGAAAAATGAAGCATAATATGAAAGAAAAAAATCGAACTATGGTCAAGTCTACATTCGGCTCATAAGCATGGTTAGGCTAGGGTTGTTCTCATTGGTTGAAAGGCATTCCTGAGGGTTGGAGGATACTGGGATGAACTCTTTTCACCAAAAGTGTAGGTGTTGTAAACAACAGAGTATTTTGGGGGAGAAGTAAACATGAGCAAGGGAAGAGCTGCCGACGTCTCATCCGGCCACCTTGCCGAAAAATTAATTTGTTGATTAATTGCTTGCAAGGGCATGTGTAGACATCTTGCACATAACGTTGATAATCAAATCATAATTCTCCATCTCAATAAGCTACGTGTAGTGGTGCGTGAGACCAGGTTAATCAAATTTATTTAGAGCACTGAAGTATCATCCCTGGACTTTAATAGTATGTATGACATTAAGGGGAGAATCACACATTCATTTATATTTAATTATATTAAGTTAAAATAAATTAGTAAGCTGTTTGAAATCACATCATCCATGTTTACAAGTACCTTAACAAATTAATTTTGACATTTGACCGATACAAAATATTCTCCTTGAAACAGCATAACCTCTTGTCCCTTCCATCTATAGATGAAGATTTTTTTTGCAATCTTTTTATCTTCTCTGCAGCCTAGAAAGCTGTTGTTTTAAATCTGAGTTTAAGGACACGCTTTGTTCACAGTTATGATAACCTTTCCTGTTTTTACGTATTTCTTCCAGAGGTGACCAACACTACATTGCTATGTGTTTAGTTTTTAAACACACTATTGTTTACGTGTATTTATGATTAATCTTAAGTGCTATTTTGGTAATTTGTATTTTTTGTACTTTATCTTTCGTTACAGAGTCTATGGTAACATTCTTTTTTTGTCATACTCTATGCTGCATTTCATTTGTCACATCTAAAAAATGTCTCTTTTTGTCTGCCTATGAAAATGTGTGATGGCCGATGTGAATTAAATAGAAATAAAATGGAAAGTGCACATAATGTATGGCTTTCATTATCCATCAAATATATTCTAACAGGTTATGGGCCCAAATGTTGATTGGAATAATATTTAACACGTGATGGATTAAACGGTGATGAAGCAACTTGTGTGTGGGAGGCAAGCTCTTTGTGTTAAGTTTCATCAAAGTCGATGGCTGTAAGACGATTGCTTCGCTTATACATGATTGTGATTCAAATAACTAAGGCGAGTTATCATTCGTAGCTATTTTTTGTGATGGCCGGTTTGAACAATTATTTTGCGATCGAGAGGTTGGAAGGGAAAAAAAACTATCGGCAATGGTGCACGCAGATGAAATTTTATTTGGGGCACGAAGATTTGTGGGACTTAATATCAGACCCAAAGGGCGAAACTACAAATGAAGAAGATCATAAAACAGACACAAAGGCAAGATGTAAAATTGGCATGCTTGTCCATCCACAATGCCATGTTCACCTTGAAGGTAAAGACACTGCAAAAAAATGTGGGATGCATTAAAGGTAGCTTATGAAGACACTGGTCCAAACATTGTATACATTCTTCTAGAAAGGCTATTTGATGTCAAGCTCAAGAGATGCTCTAGTATGGAGTAACATGTGACAAGATTATTGGGTGCAACACAAGAGGTCAGGGATGCTGGATGTAAATTAGAAGACATGCTAAAAGCAATGCTATTGCTTAGAGGGCTAACCTCAGAATTTCAACCACTGAGAATGACTCTTCAGAACTCTAATGTCCAGCTAACAACCGACTTTGTAAAGGGTCAGCTGCTGCAACAAGAATATACACCTAGAGGAAGAGAAGGCAACACCTCAGATCGAGCATTTGCCATCCAAAACTACGGGCGACATAGAGATGCAACACAGAAAAACCCAAAAGGTTGCTTCATCTGTGGGAAACCTGGACATTGTGCTGCAAACTGCTACAAGAATCCAAATAGAAATGATTCGTGGAAGACAGACCGAAAAAACCAATACTTTACTCTCTTCGCTGCATTGACTGCAAGCTTACAAGAGGAGAGTTGGTATTTGGACTCAGGTGCCAC
>PNEQ01021351.1:0-19465 GCA_003012365.1 Medauroidea extradentata
TAAAATATCAATTTAACTAGCTAGGAGGAGGCAGAATTTAACTAGGCACCCTGTCCAAAGAGAAACTAAGATTTAGATTAAAGGTTAACAGTCAAAAGTAAATAAAATAAGTAAATACTGGATCACAACAATAGACTAAGCAAAGTAAATAAACAAACAATTAAGTAAACAAACCAGCTACCTATAGCCAAATGCTATACGGTTGACCTTGACTACTTCTGCTCGCAAACTCCCTAGCTTATCTCCAACTATCATTTCTTATCTCTCTCACACGTGCAGGCATGTTGGCTGTCGCCAGCCAGACGAAAACTTTTGTGTGATAGAAGGGTGCCTAGTGCCAGCTTCTAGCACAGAGATAAAAAAAAAAAGGATCAGCCAGAAGTAGCATCCTAAAAAAATAAATAAAGATCTGACTGCCCACATTGTTTGACATTCTTTTATAGTCCTCCACGTTACGTTAGCTTTCCCACTGCATTGTGGCCCTCCCGTAACTTGATACGATAGTTACGGACAGAATGGTATTTATTGCAGCCTCTTTTGCTTGTAGAAATAATAGCGTACTAATTTCTTAGTGTTTCTTGTGATTGACTGATTACCCCACCTCCCCGGACACCCCTCGATAACACAGACAAATCGTAACTCGGACAGCTTCTCCCCCCTTTTAGTCCAAGTTATCGAGGGTTCACTGTACTTGGGTTTCAATCAATAGATACAAATACATACATGAAATCTTTCTTTAGACACAGTGGATTAAGAATTATATCAAAGCATCATTATTTTAAATCGAGTGTTGTCTCTGGTCTTACTGAGCACTGAGGTTTAGCCAGAGTGACAAAAGCACATAACATGCCAAGGCCAGTTGTGCTCTGCTCCTGGTGTGTTGAGAGTTGCAACCTTTACTTAAGATAGCAGCATCAAGCAAACAAAACAAAAAAAAAATTAGAGGGTGGCACTCCTGGGTACACTACAATACGGTGAGTGTTTTAACACAACATAATTTCTTTAAAGTAACTTTTGTGCAGTATGCTATAGTTTTTACATGTATATAATTTTGTTTAGCTATAATTTTTTTGCTGTACTTGAGGGTTTTTCATGTAAATTATCTCAACTTTCATAAATAACAATTTTGTAATGACTTTTGTTATGTTTTGTCGTTCCCTTGAAAAAAGATTCCTAGAGTTCCTATTGTAAATGTGTGTTTCAGGCAATTTTTCCTTAAAAAAAAAACATATTTCCTTAACATAGTTTTTTTTTTTTTAATTATTAGTTTTAGAAAAAGTTATAAAATTTTGCGACTGTTACTGTTGTAACAATGGGGTTCTACTGCAATGGTTTTCAACAAACGGACCACGGGCTGCTTTCAGTCTGCGTAGTTATTCTGCACGTTCCACAAGACCATTTTAATGAGAATTATTTCCACTACACCAGATATTAATTCATAAAATATTTTGTTTTCTGTGTGTTGTCATTTTATGCTTGGAATTTTACAGTTGCCAACAGTGGTGTAGGAACGCAGAAGCAGGTGATTGAGGGGATAATATTCTTCTGAATGGACTTGCAATGCTATAAATTCACAAAGATATTCATTTGGATGCTAGTGAAGTTTGGCACGAGACCTCTTCCTTACCCCTGCCACTTTACATCATCTCTCACCCTCCCTGCGGAGCATAGTGGTTAGGGTACTCGTCTCCAATCAAGACAATCTGGGTTCCATTCCCAGTAGGGTGGCTCCATGGATTTTCACAAGTGGAATCGTGTCTGACAATGGATTGGCTGGTTTTTCCTCAGGGATCTCCTGTTTCCGCTGCTCCATACTCACATCTTGCTCCATATTCACTTCTTGTCGCCCCTCACTAGCGCTGAAGATGTAGATGTTAAATGCTGACCAAAATTACTTCACTTACTCTGCCTTCCCCCCTTTTTCACTCCTTTTCTGTTTGAAAATTGTTCCTATGTCACTGGATTTAAATATTTAAAAGAAAAAAGTTTCATTATTAGATTACAAAGATATGTAAAACATTCCGGCCCGCATCACTTCTGCTAATAAATAATGGGCGACTTGAGGTACACGCCCCCTGATGTCACACCATAGGGTAAATACTGTGGGAAACAAAGCTTGTTTACAAACATGCTGATTTGTTAGTTGGTAATTGCAGAAAGCAAAAATGTTGCGCATTCATAGATTTGCACGCAAGGGTAAAAAATATTAGTTTCAATTTCATGGTTAAGTTACACAAATACATATGATTTATGTTTACCTGAAAAAGCTGCAAATTCCAAACAAATAACCAATTTCCTAGACGTACGTCTCATCCGGGACATGTGATGCCAAACAGCTAAATGGTTATGTTCGGCTGCGGTATCCATGGAGATAGGAATTGTTTCCCACACCTGACTGAAGCTCCGCCTCTCTTCAAGTCGTCCATTGACTGTCGTATATGGTTGATGGCGTATGTTGTACAGTATTGATTTTTTGTTTTTGTTTCAATACACAGAATGTTTGTGAAACAGTATTACAATATGCTGTTAATGGTGGATGGCGCGAGAGTAAACTTTAATGTTTCCTGTTGCAGTATTTACAGAGGAAGAGCTGGACTTCCTTCTGGATCGCAGCAACATAGTCGCGCCAAAGAGGGAATCCCTTGATCGAAAGTCTGCAAAATTCAGAGTAATTGGAAAGCGTAGCCCCACCAGCATATTTTAATTCCCACATTTTGTTTTTATTTCTCTGTTTTATAAAGTTTAGATTTTTTGTGTATTGTAATAATTTTATACAAACAATTCCTTGCCACAGTTGGTTTAAATGGCTTGGCTGAGTTTGATGTACAGATGTTGTGAAGTAGGTCTTTCAGGAGTGGTGCCTCGTTACGTATTACTTATCTAGTCATGTGTTTTACGTCACATAAGAACAATTTACTTGTTTTAGTGCTTTTGTTATTGCTCTCAGCTGAGGAAGTAAGTGTTATAAGCTGTAAATTAGTAGTTGTCATACGTAGTCTTAGTTTGAACACCAGTGTACGTAGTTAAATTTTTTATATATTCAAGTTGTCATTTCTCATAGACATTAGAAGATTCCTGCTAGATTTTAGTGAAAATATTCAAGTTACTGTACATGTTTTAAACTTGTTTTTAATAACTTGATTTTATTGTTAAGACTAGTAGGTTTTTAGAGAATGAGAATCTCTACACTGCTATATAAGCAGTTTTGTGAAGGTACCTACACAACTTACCTCTTATTATAGTCTTTTTAATCTTGTACGTTGTTATTTTTATATGCATTAAAAATTTTGAGCAGCTAATTTTTGTTTTGAAATATTATCTGAAGTTATTACTGTGCAGTGAAACCTTTTTAATTCAGCGGTCATTAATACAAATTTGCTTTTTAGAAATACAATTTAAACTGTAATGCTCAAAATAAATGTCCATTATACATAAAACTTCGTAATGTCAAGTCTAGTAGCAAAAAGGAGTCGTGGTGCAAAGAATGTTTGTATTGTGAAAATTATGAGGTTTTTTTTTGCAAACACTTTTTTTTTACTAAAACCTTGTTTTTCATACTACAGAAGTCTCTAGGTACCATAAAATTTGTGTTAAGTGGTTTCTTTGTGTAAAATAGGTCGCAGGCTTTCGCTGCCGTTGTCTGCATTTTCTTGGCTTGTGGGTGTGAGCACATTTATTCGTGGATGAAGCGAAATCAAGCTACCAGAGGGCAGCCATGTCAGACTCACCAAGATTGGCCAGCCAACCAGGTGTGAGTAAGCACACGATCTGCCCCTAGTACCCAGCCAATCAGAAGGTCCACCAGGAGAGAGCCAGGATTAGCTAACCACCTAGGCCAATCAGGAGAAAGCAGGCCTGTGATTGGCTGACAGGCCCAGCCAACCAGGAAGCAGCCACCCAGACACCAGGGTATATAAGGACCTGCAACTGTTGCATCTGCCAGTTGGTCTCCGACTACCTGATGATGGCAGCTGCAATGACTGTCGAAACGTCGCAAGACAATCTTCAGATGCGACTCACACCCACAAGCCAAGAAAATGTGGTTTACTAGTACATAAAGTGGAATCTCATTACTATGAGAGCTCATAGCAGCATAAAAAATTGTCGTAGCTACAAGTTGTAGTAATGGAATGTTTACATAAATCAGCAATTCTTTTAGGTTATTGGCATCCAATGAAATGTGGGGTGGGAGTAACAAGAGTACTGTTTACGTCGGTAAATATATCTGCTATTATAGAGTAGACTGCCAAAAATTGCAGGGAATATATTTTACATAATATTCAATAATTTATTTATTCCATGATCTTTATTAGTTGTCACCATTTTCACTCTAAAGCATGACAAATGCAAGGTAAAAAAAAAACCAAAAATGGTTGTCTTGTGAGGCAGGAACTAAAACTTACAGCATTGCTAGCTTACTTGTGATTGGCCGACATGAACAACTCTCCACCAGCAACATGTCTTATAATTAGATAACGAAAACAATTAAGATTTTTAGTACATGACCCCAACAGAGAACAGTTTATTTATCCATTCCTACAAAAATTTAGCCAACTTATGGTTACTATGTTGATACATTTCAAAATCAAAAGCATAAGGTTATATGAAGTTACTCAGGTTACACTCGAGGCATTCAAAAAGTTACCTGAATAAAGTTTGCTCGTACGTGTTGCAGTGATTAGACAAACCTAGCCACGTGTTCAAAAAACACAATTCCATAGGTTAAGTTTCGCAAATGCTGTATCGAGGCCGAGCAATATGTTGTGTTCAAGGCTAAAATTACATAGCCTCCCTAGGGCTATTATAAAGAAAACAGAGACAGGGAAATTACTGAACGTATTTTCAGTAGGCTTACTTTGTTGTACTATCATAAAAACAGTTTTAATTTTAATATGCATACAAATCTAAACAAACATAGCATAGGTAGTTTTAGTTTCTGCAAGTTTACAAACTTAACCGATTTTAATACACCAATACATATGCCCCTACATCACAATTTCTGGTAACACAGCTTTCAAATGCTCTTTCACAGTTCCACAAATGCACGAAAAATTCTTACAGAGTGCAAATTAGGTAATTTAATCACACTTGACACATCTAAACCACAACTATCCGATGCTGCAAATACTGTGGATTTGAGAAATAAATTGTACATTGTTGAACGTGCAGATCTCTTATACAATATTAATACCACATACTTTAAATTTTTAAACAGTTTTTAACATCCACACTGTTTGACAATTACTGTACATAAAAACACAGGCCTAATTGTAAAAACCGCAGCAAAGTTTAATTTCCCACACATGAAACTTGCAATATTCCTATGTTTCACGACTATTAAATATGCAACGTCGATACTAGTACCGGCACTAAAATACGCCACCACAATGACAAAATGTACATTTAAGCTTGGCAAAAACCTTGTTTACAAACACTACGCAACTATAACGTGCGCTTCCATATTTGCTGGAAAAATAAGAATTAAACTATAGTTTCCTTCATTTCACAAGAATTGATGCGTGTTCTTGAGCAATTACTATATGGAAACGGTAAACTGAAAATAAAAAAAACCACTCAAAATTAAAACAGTCTCGTGACTTTTGTTTACATGAGTCATGACGGCCATTTCGCCAGGAAGACAACTACAATCGATCGGGTGTGTTCGACAATGATCGCGGGGGACGTTCGTACGATGCGGGAATAATACGGTATTCTGTAGTGAAAAATATTGTGCAATGGCTATTTTTCGAAGCTACGGTAGTACAGTTTTCTTTATTAAATACGACACTGTACGTCAGGTAAGTCAGATCTACATACCACATATTCGGTACCAGATTTCTTAACATGAATTAACCAAACGGAGAAAAGAATTTAAAATCTTGAAAATCGTATATTGTACGGGAAAATCGTAAGAGTTGGAAGCTATGCCATTGTAATAAAGTCTTCCAGCAGCGTGTGATATATGCTTCTTGGGGTTGTATTGTTTATGGTGTTCAAGGACTGATTTACATGTATACTAACCTGCACCCCAATTTTCAACGGGTAAATATAGTACCGTAAATGTACATAACACTTATATTCAACTATTTTGTAAATGGACCATCAGAAGCTAAGTATCTTAGACAAGGTTTCATTTAATGTATTCATGTTGCTGTGGCGTGAATCTCTCGGTAATCGATACAGCCCACTGCACAAACAGTGCATCCTGATGGAGATAATGAAACACTTATTTTCTTTTCAGTACTGTATACTGATTAATTTTTAATTCAGAAACTTATTTGTTTAAAACCAGTGATAGTTAAACACAAACTGTAATCAATTTAGAAAATATTTTTTAATAATATTTAGAGGTTTAGGGTCCTTTTTTTTCCCCCCCCCCCCCCCCCCCACCCCCTAACACTATACTCTAGTCCTATGGGCTGGCATTAGATTCATGTTCAACTTCTCAGAAAAACATTTGCCTATCAAATTAAAAAGTTTAAATAAAAAAAAGTGCTTTACGCCAATGACAAACACTAAGCAAAAAATGGTACTTTAAACATACCTATTTTGGAGTGAAATTTTTTTACAACTGCAATTTTACTAAGAACCACATTTAAAATAAATGCAACAGTACTGCTCAACGCTTGCTGCTATAATTTACCAGCATCTGGATCCTAATTACAAATATATTACTGTGCACATTGAGGTTGGTCAGGGTGTCGTAGCTACTCCCTCGTGACGTGTGTACATTAGGAAACACACAACACTGCTTCTACAGTGACACAGTTGAGTTAATCACTCACCCACACGGGATACATCTTTGTTGTAATAAAACACCTATCTCATTATTATTTATATTATTATTATTATTATTATTATATTGTTCACAATATTGTATCCAACCAAAAAATTTTATTTCCATTAAATCACAATTTTTTTATAAATTGGTAACTTTACAATCATGAAACCTATTTACCCACGCCAAAATTTATGTATTAAAGAATATTTTAAACAACAGAGCTACCTAGCAAGTAAAAACAACTTTCCTCACTTTTACGAAGGTGTGCTTTTTGTGTCACACCCTAAGGTACTGCGTAAAATATTTCTCTGTACATCAGACTTATGATAGACTGGGAGGCATAGATGCCTTAGACACGCTGACCAGCGCCATCTCCGACACACACAACTACTCGCTCACCGTTCTTCTTGGGTGTGCTGAAACACAGTGTGTCTGGAATGTCTGGATGTGCTAGGCGCTTGTGCATGTTGAGGCCGTGGGAGCCACTGCACTGGATTGAACACAGGTCGCACTTCATGTTACCGAGGAAGAGATGCTTGTGTTTGTGGCGCTCTTCCTCTGATGCAAACACCTCCTTGCAGATGCTGCACTGGCTGGCGGCAGCAACATGTTTCGCCTGGTGGCTCTGAAGCAGGGGCAAAGAATAGAAGGACTTGGGGCAGTCGCTGCACTTGTAAGCGTGCGAGTTGAACTCGTGGAACTTCTCGTGTTCGTCGAGGGCCGCCTGCGAGTGATAGCCGCTGCCGCAATGTTTGCAGCGGAACTGTTTCACGTGGCCTTGTAGGTGCCGCTTGAAGTCCTGCCTCCGTACGAAGACGTCACCGCACACGTCGCAGACCAGTAGCTTGTCGCTCTGAGTAACGTTGACGAGGTCCTTGTTCGATAGCAGGTGGCTGAGACACACTGTTTCGTGCCGTGCCAACTCTTTGGTACTCTTGAACACTGAGTCGCACACACTGCACGAGTAGAAGCTGAAGTGCGTCCAATTGTGCGTCTTGAGTTCTTCTTTCGAATTAAAGCTTTTGGGACATGCGATGCACTCAAAATTCATGGAGTGAATCTTGATGTGCTTGGAAAAAGTTCTCCTGTCCTTGAAAGTGTTCTGGCAGTGGTAGCAAATGTGGTGACCGATATCAGGCTTTACCGTTTTCTGCAAGCTAGTTGAACTCTGATGTGCAAGTCCATTTTTGTTCATGACCCTGTGCATAGAGTCAATGTGAGTCTTCAAGTGGCCAATTGATGAGAAACGCATGCGACATAACTTGCACTCAAACAGGAGTTGTTTGCTGACGACAGGTTTGTCCTTTTGAACACCAAGGTGGGTTACGCGATGAAGTTCAAGACAATGTCGCTGGTAGAAGCTTTCCCCACACTCCGTGCACTCAAACTCCTTGCTCTTGAAATGAAGCCGCAAGTGATTCAGGAAGTGACGTTTAGTAGGTAAAGATGTTTTGCATTTCGAACAGTAGTACCCTTTGTCAGATCTGACATTCTCAGAGGTGCTTGATTCCTTAGCTGTCTTTGATGAACCATCACCTGCAAAACAATTGACAATTTATAAGCACAAGTATAACTGTTAAAACATTTCTGAAAGATCCCAAACATTTTTTTATGAATGGGGAAAAATTTGAAGAGAGTAATTTCCTATTACTGTATAAAACTAAAGGATCAAATAAACTTAACCTTATAACCAACAAAATGTTATAAGTGGGAAAATTATAACGGTTCTTTTCCAAAATTTTACTCCCATTAAAACGTGAAACTTTGTTTCATGGTGCACTTCAATGTTTGAGCTAAGGTAAATTTAATGAGAGGTTAATTTTTAAAGCTGATTTTAAGTGGCACTAAATTGAGATTACCATAGTGCATTTCAGCAACAATTTATTTATACTGGTGGGATAAACAGAGATATAAAACTCCATTAGTCTTAACTTTAAGTTGGCTGTAGCAGACAGCAGAATCTGTATATTGAAATATGAAACATTTAAACAGTGACGTAAACAAAGTTTACAAGTACTAAAAAAAAGTTACCAGAGTAGATTCTCGAGCAACTCATGGTTATCTCTGCTCTCGAGCAAGGTAGCAGCTTGTTATTAGCAAATAAAATGCAAGGATATGTGCAGAAAATTTTTAAACACAAGACAACCGAAAAAACAGCAGTGAGCAAATGTGTACACTATGTTCAAAATATTGAAGAAATCTGAACTAAATGAATACTGTCAACTTGTGAAGAGGAAACATGTCATGCTGATGATTCAGAACTACACTTCATGTGTTGGTGAGTGGCATTTTATTATATTTCAGGGATGGGATTTTCGATCCTTCGACTCCTCCAATTCTTGCTGGTATTGACAGAATCGATAATCAAGGAAAATTTGCATTTCTTTAATTTAGATACTCTCGATATTACTTTTATAAGATACTTCTGACTGGATAGGGTACTTAAGTTTTACGTCTTTCACGACATAATATTTTTGCGAATCGGACACCATTGCAATCTGAGTTGCCGTACGTATTTCCTAAGACACTAACCTTGAAAGAATGTTACAATTTGTTTACGATGATAATAAACTGGCGTCAAATGATTTTTTGTAACATATACATTTAAATCACAACAACAGTTTCCAAATGCATTAAATAAAAAAAAAACTCACTGGTTAGCTTATAAATCTTAGACACGTGCTGTTCTTAATGGTTAACATTGACAACTCGTCACTTAGATAAATCACTTTTGTCGGCCACTGATGCAGTAAATATACTAAAAATTTCTTGCAATTTAATTCAATTAACATTTAAATTAATCAGCTTTTTTTTAATTCATGTAATGTGATACGTTTTGTTCTCATACGTTAAAAAATGGCGTATTAAGAGACAAAAACAACATAGGCCTACAAGCAAACGAAATGCACGTAACATTAAAACCTTTCACTCATGTGGATGTACAAGTAAAATTCACATTCAACAAAATATATTACGATTAAGACAAAAATAATTAGGCCTAACTGCTGAGATTAACATCCTGTTTTAGACAACACGGTCAGCTAAGAGGCGCGTTCAATGTTGACACAGAAAGTTTCGCACAGTAATCGCAATCCAATATTGTAATTTCTTAAAATTTTTTTGATATCGTAATTTCTTAAAATTTTTTTGAATGTGGAAAAGTTAATTAATGAACGTGTTCACAAAGAAACTGCAATCTAAAGGCGGACTTACAATAATCCGTCGCTTCCGTCAGTTTGCCCGTCCGCACATCGACGGTCCGTCTACGTAACTAGCTACTTACAATTCGTCATCCGTCTGTCGTTATTTGTTTCTTCCACATGCAATATTACCAATGTACAAGGCGAAAACTTCCGTGGTACGTAAAAAAATTCCCCTACACAGTTTATAATATTTTTACGGATTTATTTATTAGTCTATGGCTGCTTATAAGTGCAAGCTTTGTTTTTCATCAAACACAAATTTTGCGAGCATAGTATTTACTAAGAAAATAATTTACGTTTTAAATTGAGAAATTATTACGTAAATAAAAACTGAATCTCAATATTTTAATGTTCTCCGTATTCCAATATTATCTCAATTGTATTATAAAGTAATGAATTTGCAGTACTAAGCAAGAAAACATATAAAATAAAACTAACCTCACAGCCTTCTTATATGAAACGGAACAATTGGTGCCATCTTTACAAGACTGTGTTTTCATCCATCGTCCGTCAAAAGTTCAAGCTTTCGACGGACGGACGGAAATATTGTAACCTTCTGATCGGCTGAAGATCACGTGGCTGACGGACGGGCGCGACAGTAAGTCCGGCTTAACTCAGAAATATTCGAGCACCGAATAGCTGACGTGCTAATGGGGACAGGCTTGGTGGACTAGCATGACAGTGTTGTCAGATCCAACAATTCCAGTGTTGCCACATCATCTACTTGATATATACAAAGGATATAAGTAGGTATCCTTGATTGATCATCAGAGGTTAGCCAGGTTGCGATTGAATGCTTCAAGCAATAAGCTCGGTTCACTTTTTGGACGCAAGTATATTTTACTCGAACGACTATTTAAACAACTCAAGTTGAAGTTTCACTCTCCTCCCAGACTAACCTCGTGAGTTTTTTATAACCGCCTGTACACTGCGCCTAGTCAAGTGTGCCGGTATTCGTGGGTTCATTGCCTATCATATAATAATACGAAAACACATTTAAGTTAGTTCTGTTGTACCATTAGCGTAGTGTAATTTTGAATATGTTACATTCAGGGTGTCCAGCGATTGGGAAATTGCGGGAAATGTACTTGAAATTTTTATTTTCTGCTGAAATTTCTTTGCCACCAATCATTTCGTTATCAGTCATCAAGAAATTGGACGGTACTTAGACAGCTGCAATTTTAGTTATTTCTAAATACAAGTGTTTTTCGCAACGCGCAAAGTCGCAAATTTTTCTCAATTTTTGTTTAAAATCGCGATTTCCCATAATTTTGTGCTAAATTACAAAATAAATGTGAAATTTTTAACGCATTCTGTATTAAATAACGCATTTAATTCAAGAATTGATTTTTGACAGTGAAAGTAGATAACAAAGTAGATGAGAAAATGGCGGGCATACTGTTTAGGTTTAGTCGTGGGTTTAGTGAATGTGTTTATTCATTCTGTTTTTACATGGTACCTGATAATTTTTTATGTTGCTTAACACTGTAATTGAATATATTTATGCGACAGCTAGGATTAAGTACAAATATTGTTGCGATTCCGATGAAGTTGTGATGTGTAATTTAACTGAATTGATGTCGCCTGGAATGGCAAAAATTTTTGTCATGCATCGTATGAAAACCCAGGAATGAATGACAAAATACAGCATTAATTTTATCGGCAGAAAAAAACAGTATAAATATAACAAGTATAAAATTGTTGCGCCTACATATAGGAAAACATGCGAAACACGATAGAATACATTCAAGGTATTAAGGTTATAATTAAGAATTGAAATATTTAACCCTTAGCACTTGTTTCTTTAACCTAATATTATTTATACATTCAGTATGTTGTTTCATAAAATGTGACGTAAATAAATTTAGCTCACAGTTTTAAAGTGTTAGGACTAAGTAAAATTTTTGTCAAGAAACGTATCTGATTTAAGACTGTATAAATGACAAATATAATATATTGTGCTGGACCCTCGTGTTTTAAAATTTCTTCCCACAATTCCTATTCATATGCATTTCGATGTTGTTCACATTGACTGAATCATCAAAAATGCAACAAAAGAGGACTTTCAACAATTCAATCAATTTACAAATTTGTGTAAAGGGAAGTATTATAATTAAATACTGGTCTAAAGTAATATATTTTACATACCTTCGCCACCTCTAAAAATAACATAAAATTGTATGGTTATCATTACCTTGCTTGGGTAGCACAAGTTAACGTTATGTCACATTTAAAGCACTGTACTGGAATTTCTCAGGAAATGTGGGAATTAAAATTCCACTTTTGCTGGACACCCTGACATTTCTTATGTAACTGAAGTTTCTTAGTGTGCTACAGATTATGTGATTTTTTTTTTCTCCAAATTTGTCTTTTGCCTAAAATTTTAAAATTATTTACCTGTTTCCGTCCATTATTTTTGTAAGATAATATATCCAAACAGGGATTTTGCTGTTTGACTGTATTTCAAACAGTTCTGCTTACTACCCATCTACATGTCCTAATTTTCACTAGGCTATCTTGCTGCCACTACTAGATAAAAATAATACTAACATAAAAGTGCATTAACTAAATTTTGTGTGTTTGTGAACAATTACGCATAGCAAGCACAGAAATCAAACTCAAAATAATTTAAATAGTCATTATATATTATTATCATCTGCAAATTAATTTATTTAATGAACTGCAGCCATTAAAATTTTTAATTTTTCATAACTACTGTACTTAGAATCGAAGTAATCGAGAATCGAACCATCGAGAAAAAAATGGCTGGAATCGAGAATCATAAGAAAAATGGAATCGTCCCACCTTTATTATATTTGTGCAGTACTCATGCCTTTTTTTATATTTACTACACAGTTTGTTTTGGGATGGATATAATAATGTACCTATATAAATATTGTACCAGTACTATCATTGAACGAAGTAAAATATTTTAAAATGTATAAAATATAGGCATATATTTTATTCCATTTGTCTTAAAACCCCAAACTGCTTGCAGATGTTAATTTTCAACCTGGTTACTTGACCCAGACTGTAATGAATTGCTTGCACAGATGTGAATAAAGTTACATCTAACAAACTTTGTTCTGTTACACCACATTGTTTATTTTTACAAATGTATCAGAACAACTCTGCTTGAGAAAAAAAAACAGGCAGAACTTGACTATTAAATGACCTATACGTTATCATTACACATTAAAATATATTAGTAGTGCCTATCTCAATTGTGTAAACCGTGTTTGCACACTAACATTAACATATTTTGTCTTCAATGAACAAACACTTTATACTACAAAATGTATATAGGAATGTACAAGTACTTACAAAGCTGTACTGCACGTACAGGACCATATAACACACTTGAGGACAACACACAATTTGCGCGGATTCCTACCGCTCACCGCCCGATGAAGCTGGCTTAGCCAGCGAAACGTCGCGATCGCGCAAAATGTGTGTTGTCCTTAAGTGTGTTACCGTATTTATGCAGATATAGGCCGCACCTTTTTTACAAAAATATGATCTCAAAAAGTGGGGTGCGGTCTCTTTGCGAGATAAAATCCCCCCCCCCCCAAAAAAAATGATGAATATGTCAACATAGTACACTCTACTGTTTTAATTCATTTTCTATGCACGAAAGTCGAAAACAGAACATAAACACACGTAATAAAACATTCGTATACGGCCCACGTACAAAACAAACATCGGGCAGCGGCCAACCGGCCCTCGCCCTCCTCCCCTAGACATACTGTTGCGGCGTCTGCGGCCCGGCAACTACCGCTCACAAGATGTTTTCTTGAACTACAGATCACGAAGGTGGCGTAGGGTATTCTTTTTTAAACAAAATACCGTACGAAGTTGAAAATAAGGGCGGACCACTAACACAGAATAGTATGTTGACATTTATTTGTGTTTTGCCCTTATCCGAGGGCAAATATTTTAATTAGTGAGAATACTATGGTCAGTTTATAAAATAAACCATTAAACGTGGTAAACTTTCTTGGAAGTAAAATAAATAAACAAGAAAAGCAGACAACATGCAAGTTGGCTTTGTTTACAAATTTGCTTCCCGCTTCTCTCTTCCCGTGTTCCTGTGCATACTGCACCACTTTGAGTTTAAAGCTAGCCTTATAACTTGCTCTGTCCTTTCCCATCTCAGACGTGCGCAAAATATAAATAAATATATGTATACAAAAACAAATAAACATAAATAAATATGTATAAACAGAAATAAATATGTATGTATATAAAACTATGTAACGATGTAAAAATATAACTGTGAAATCTCCGGTACACGTTTATGTAGCTGTACAGCTCGACTCAAGCTCTCATAAACAACACTGGTAACAAACCAAACCACGTGAAAACAGGTCTGTGGCAGGTGCAGACGAGTGGGTGGCTCAGATAACGGAACTGAAAGCTAGGCAAGAGGGGAGGTAGCAACACAAGCTGTAGGCAAGGTCAAACTCCGCTACACGCGCTAGGCAAGAAGATGATATGCAAGAGGGGTGGGGGAATGGCTACACACGATGCAGACAAGGTCAAGCTCAGCTACGCACGCGCTCCGATCAATGGCGCGCAGCAGCTGTCATCACACTATGAATACATGGTTGCCAAGTGTCAGCATTTTGGTGCAGCCTCTTTTTGAGATATTACTTTTTCTGAAACTTTTGTTCTGAATTTAGGGTGCAGCCTGTATCTGCACGCGGCCTGTATCTGCGTAAATACGGCATATGTTCCTCTACGTGCAGTATAGCTCTGTAAGTACTTGTACACTCCTATCTACTATGTTATAGTAATTAGTAGCCTAGCAACCTTTTCCCGCCTTTACATATTTTCGTTGTGAACAAACACTTTTCTACACATTGGCGCATATTTAAAAACACCTCCCGCCAATGTGGTGTGACTAACTACACTTCCAGACTTTGTATGATTCATGTGCATTTAATGATGTAGCCAGTACTAAAGTCCACTTCTGTGCATGCACGAGGTTATGTTGAAACCAAACATCAATCGTAGCATTCTGATACTCGTAGATTTCACTGAAATCACATAGTCCACACCAGTGTTGTCAGCAATAAAGGAACATTAATCAGTAAACAGCTTTTTTTTTTCTTCACAAGTAAATCGATAGTATATGGACAGTAGGCAGTAAATATTACTGCAGTCTACGTTGCCTAGCAACCATATCTCTCGTGCTAAAGCATCATGTTTATTCATAACCTAAGACAGATAAGCAGATTGTTTAATTTTCTTATGAAAGCCTCATATTGTGTGCATTTGTTGAGTGTATCGAGATGTACAGATTATATTCAGTGATTATTTTTGAATATGTAGCAGGGTTTGGACAGACTGACGGTCCTTCACTTGGTTACCAGAAAACATCAGTACGATTCTTGCTTGTTGCATGACATATGCTTGTCAGATAAATTTCATTGTGAATCACATTGTAGATACCGTTTTTATTTTTTAGTAGTGTTTTAAAACAAACATTAACTTTTGCATTTCAATTACATTTTAAGCTCAGGAAATGTGTACCTGCCAACTGAAAATTCACCCAGATTTCTTGGCTGGACTGTTTTACCACATTGGGCACACACTTAAAAATATTAGATAACCTATTTACTAAGTACAATGGAATAAAGTACGACTATTAACGTCATGCTCTCTAGTATCTATTCTAAGCTATATTAAATTTTTACGCCTAAATGAGAGCAGATATCAAATTTCTGCCTGGTAGTTTTGTTTAAAATTGACGTCTCCATGTTGGCGGGCCTTTTCAAAGCAGTAAATTGTATGGTTTTTGGCTAATTATGCACTTAATGAAATTATGGTTAATTGACTTTATAGTCGAAACCATATAGCCTAGTTTATTGCTTTGTAAAATTAGCTACCATGGCAAAAACCATTTTCAATAAAACTGCCAGGCAGAGTTTTGATATCTGATATCATTTAAGCTTAGAAATATAACTATCGCAAAAAAAAAGTAGAATCTAAAGAGCACCGCCTTAACAGTTCAGTCCAGAGATACGAGCACAATAACATAACCATACTTTCTGGTTAGGCCTACTTTACTCATGCAAGGAGTTGTGATTGTGCTGTTTGGTGAAGAAGTAACTAGCTTACTATTTTAAACATTATATTCTGCCTGAGTTCATATTTCTTTACTATAAGGTACTACAATCACCTATTGTACGATGAAAGTACAAACTAACACCGCAGTGTGGTGTGGCCTATTGTTACTTGTTGCAGGAAATTACCTACTACAGTGTCACACAAAAGCATATAACATTTTTTCTCACAATTTTTTTTATAAAGTTATATCTCTCAAGGTGTATTGACATGTTCATGAAAAATGCTGGAGTGTTGTGTGTCCCAACAAAATGCAGTACCTCGCCCATTCAGAATACAATTAGTTCAAATTGTTACAATGTTTGGGGCTTAAATAAAATTAATAAATACTTGCCCTAATATGCCTTTTGAGAGCACCGAAAGCCAACATTGTATGAGTCACGTAGATGGGGAATTCACTTGAAATACCAAAAATTTATTTCCATTATGGTTTCTGAAATAATTGCCCTTTAATCTTAATGAACTGTGGGCAATACTCAGATGCATTAAAATGGTACGATTCAACCTCTCAATTTTCTTTCATATCTGCAAAATGCAAACAGTGATTGCTTCTAATGACTATAAACAGGTATTAAACAAAAGTCAATAAACACACAATGCAAATATATATATCCTCGCACAGCCTAACATTCACAGGTACCTCTACCAGTAAAATCTGTGCTCGTCAGCAGAATCAGAACCATTTATGATATTACTGACAAAACTGAATAGTGAAATCTGTGAATTTCGGAATACTGTGTATATTTACATAGTCAAGAAAGGATTACTATTAAAACAGCACCAATAAATTGAAATGAACAAATATTTTTCCATCATCAATAAAATGAAATACTGCATGTGCAAATATACAGTATGGTATTAGGTTAATGAACACCACAATGTACCCACCATCATTTTCTTCGTTCATCGTCAAGTGAGCTGTGTCTGCAGCAGAAGTGACCCCATTCCTACAAGACAAAAACAAATATGTACACTTTCCTGTCATCTTGTAACTGCACCATGCATTCATACACATATGTCTAAACAATAAAAAATATTCAATAATCAAGCACTAAACTTGACCCTGTGGTCACCATATTGGCATAGACAAATGTGCAAAAACCTAGTATAATAAAGTCTTTGCTTAAAGTTGTTTTGTTATTGCTGACATTCGAAAGCAGTGAAAGCATTTAGTTCTTAGCAGTCAAGTAGCTTTTGATACATTAACAAAGCAATGGGAGAGTGAGATTGCAAGATTTTGGTCAGCGCTTAACATTGCAGTCTTTAGCGCTGGTGAGGGATGACAATGAGGGTATGGAGCAGCGCCGGAATGAGAGGGCGGGTGAGAATGAAGTCATTACTGTGAAAAATCCAAACCACTGGGAAACGTGTACGTGTTCAGAAGCGCTATGTGATAATCACAATCAAGGAAGCATATGGAATTTTCTTGAAAGAAAATCCAGATGCTAACCTTGCAATGTCCAAGTTTTACAAACTAAGACCTATGCAAGTGCTTCCCTCATCAAAACAACCTCATGTCTGCATCTGTCGCTATCATGCAAACTTAAATTTCCTTTTAGGATCACTCAAGTGCTTAGATTGTTTCCCTCAGAATATTCGTGAATTTCTCGAAGCAATCTGTTGTGACACTGAGAGGGAAACATGCATGAGAGGATATTGCCATGCTTGTAAAGATAATGTATGTAGAAGATATTTTGCAACCGGGAACAGATGTAGCTAAAACTGTCATGTTTAAACAGTCGTGTTACGTTGATGGCTATCCGAAAATAATTGAAAATGAAGATACAGTTTAGGATGTACCGAATCTTATTCAGAAGCAAGTTACTGCTTTCAAGTACCATTATTATGTAAATAAGAGTCACTCAAAATTCTTCGAGGAACAAAAGAAGAATATTCTTGAAGATGTGGAAGTAGATTTTGCAGAGAACTATGGTGCAGCCTACCATTTTTAAAAATCCTTTGCTAATAAAATATGTACCATTTTTAAAAACTTGTGAATATTAAAATCTAAATTAAAAGAAAAAATATTTATATTACGTACATTCTTCCAGTTCAAATGGCATTACCTTTGAAAAAAGGATGTTCAGACTCAAAGTTACAGAAAAACACTACAGAACACTGCTCAAAAATATATGCAAGTTAAGGTGCTATGAAATAAAATTAACAAACAAACTTTTCACATTGACTTTGAAAAAAAGTCTTTTATAGATGACTGCTTTTTCATGGCTCCCAATTCTTTGGTCACATCCTTCTCAATGCTTTGCAAAACTGCCATGTGGTGGGATGAATTTGTTGATGTCAAGAAGAGCCTCTCCAACACATCTAGAGCACCACAAATTTCTTCTCGCCGAGGCCGCTTGATTTCTACCTCTTCAGTGTCATCCTCAACTTCATTGCTGTTCGCCTGGGAACCACACTCTTCTGCATTGTCCTCTGGAGGTAACTCATCCGAAACAGAAGGACATGTTGTCAGTTGATCATCAACAGAAGAAAAATCACTGAATGATGACTGGCAGCTATCAAATTTTTTTTTTTAACTTCCACCCATTCTGCTTCACATTCTTCTGCATCATCAATGGCTTCTTCTTCACTAGAACTTGCTGGGAACCCTGCTTTGGCAAAACAATTTTGAACTGTGCTTGGCTTGAGTCGATTCCATGCCAAGCAAAGCCTGTGCATTGCCTGCAAAATATTCCATTTCAAAGCTGATGTTTCTTTGCCACACTCCATTTGTCGCAAGAGATACTGCATCAGCTGCCTTTTGTAATCCCTTTTGACCTGAGCAATGATACCCTGATCTAGGGGCTGCAGTGTGCTGGTACAATTTGGAGGGAGGAAGACAACTTTAATGTTCCTTAAAGCAGCAAAATTTGCATTGTGGGCAGCGCAGTGATCAATGAACAACATAACCTTCCTGTTTTGCACCGCCATCCTCGAGTCAAAACTGTTGAGCCACTCTTGAAACAAGGATGAAGTCATCCAAGAGTTTTTGTTGTTCTTGTATTTGCATGGCAAGTGTTTAACATTCTTGAAACAATGAGGCTTAGCAAATTTTCCGATAGTTAGAGGTTACATTTTTTCTGAGCCATCGCTGTTAACACAAAACAACACTGTGAAGTGCTCCTTGCTTCGTTTGCCCCCATGACAGGTCTAACCTCTAACCTCTAAAGTTCTATCAGGAAGGAGGTTAAAAAATATTCCAGCCTCATCTGCATTAAAAATATCTTTCTTATCATAACCTGAAATAAGGGAATCCAGTTCAGCTTGCCATCTTTCCTGAACAGTGACATCAACTGCAGCAGCTTCACCAGACACCTTCAAAGTACTTAAATTATACCGTGCCTTAAACCTG
>PNEQ01021352.1:0-14637 GCA_003012365.1 Medauroidea extradentata
TCAGAATTTATGTTTTGTGTGGTAGTAGTTTACAGTAGAGTTATGAGTGTCCTATAATCAGTTGTCACCATGATTAACACCTCACACTTTATACCACCCACACAAATAACCAAACAAAACACCCTGAGATTTAATACCGGTACTATACATCACAGTTGTACATACACTAATTAGTACACACGAATTGTAAAACGCTACAGCCGTTACTGTATGTAATTCAACATTAACTATAGTTGCCTTACTTCTTGTGGTTGGCAGCGAAATTAAGCAATATAATTTCGTATATTTTCCTATTTAAGTACAACCATACTGAAACAAATCAACCAAAGTAGACATACCTATATTTCAAATTATTATTGAACTTTATTTATCAAACTTTATATATTCCTACCGTCTGCACGATTTATATTACACGCGCAAACAACAAGTGATGTGTCCAGAGAGGTTAGACATTTCTTGTCGTTAGCCGTTACGTGCGGAAAGATACAACTTGGCTGAAAATAGAACTTAAGCAGGGGTCTTCTAGTGCTCACTGTATCCTGAACCGCCTATAAGACAGCAGACAATGTACAAACAGCTGAAGTTAGACTGTACACAGAACTGTGAATTCTAGCTTGCAGGACGTTCATACCTCGAAACTTTCCTGCTCCTACCGACGTGCCACACTGTGGAGAGCTCGGGTTAAACCAGGTGCTAACTGTTTTTCCGCGTGTGTAAAAAATAATCCAGGGTGGTTTGAAAAGGGAGGGGGGAGGCGGACGCGAGATTAGCTCCCGGGAGGATGGAGAATGGTTGGGGGAGGGGGGTGGACGAGATTGTTCCTGTGGCCTGTGTGCAAGGTCACGGCTGCAATCGATGCGTCGTGATTAGGATCCTGGTCCCCTGGGGTTGGTGGAGGGAGAGGGCAGGCGGCCAATAGCAGGCCAGCCCTGGGGAGCTAGCACTTTCCCCGCCACTGTGGCCTTATAGGTCATTCACGATAAAGTGAGCACTGCATAAAGTTTTCCTTCGGCCGTTTTGCATTTATCTTTATTATTTTTAATAGGAAAAATTTCATTTAACTAAAAACCTGTGTAAATGTTTCAAAACTCTCAAAAGTTAGACATAATCCAAACGAAACATATTTTTAATTAATTAAATGTTCTGCTGAGTGCTCAGTTTAAAGTGAACAGCCTATACAACCTCTCTCACAACAATGTTGCCAAACATTGCTCAGCCACATAGCCTGTTACTATGCACGACAGAAGATGTGGAATTCTCCACATAACAGAACTAGAAAAATTGATAACCAAGTAATTGCTAGAGATGATGGTTTATAGTGCGGAAAATTTGACTGTTTGCTGGGTTTCAACACACGTTCAGCTTACCAGAAGATTACTGGCTTTCCTTTATCCGGGGGCCGCGGTGCTAGAGGGGTCAGACCTCTCGCCTCCTACCAATGTGATGCGGGTTCCATTCCCGGTGGGGTAGGTCTCCGGTTTTTCGCATGTGGGAATCGTGTCGGACGATACCGCTGGTCGGCGGGTTTTCTCGAGGATCTCCCGTTTCCCCCGCTCATTCATTCCGGCGCTGCTCCACACTCACCTCATGTCACCCCTCACCAGCGCTGAAGACCTCGATGTTAAGCGCTGACCACAATCTCTCACTTACTCACTTTCTCTTATACGTAGAGCTACTGCCCTATTTGACTAAGCCAGTAAGAATCCTGGTATTGTAATAGGGCCTACATATTTAATGCCTATTAGTAGGGACCCTTATTTCACGCGAAAATACATTTGCCCCAGTTTCTTTCAGTGCCTTACGTGCACATCAGTAGTTCTGCTTCATGGTTATTGGCAGCGTGTCTATGTGAAGAGCCGTGCCTAATTTGACTGAGCCAATCAGAATAAGATTACTGCGACACCACACGTCTGTGACACAGAATATTTAGTCGGATACGCCTACAGCCAATCAGCGTAAGGTAGCAACCTTGACAGCCGGCAGCCAGGCCAATTGGAAACCTACCGTAACATGCAGAAACCAAAACATATATGGGGCTGGTATCAACAACCTCGGACAGCCAATAAGAGGCAAAGTTCGCCCGTATCAAATAAGCCTCCACGTCATTTCACGTCTGTATTACTATCTAGCCTGTGCTAGTTAAGGGTGTTCAAGTGCGATAATGTAATAACTTTATAATTATATGAAATAGTGTTAATTTTTGTAGACGACACTTGTGAGTGCAGTTTCCTCTTACGAAACAATTTCAGTTAGCGTAGTTTTCTCATAACGGTGCGTCAAGGTCAAAATTTGCATGTTCTGTTGCCATGTAAATAGTGAAAACCAATTGACTTAAGTACGTGAAATAATTCACAGTGAAATAACATACTATGGGCTACGTCATAAAACATTTTAAAAATTCCCCGAAATTTTATTGCATTTTTAAAAAATTGCTGAATTTGCAACTTTTTCAGAACGTTTGCGATAGTTTTTTTGATTCAAAATATTACGTTGTGGGTATTTCAATGTTTTATTGCATAGCTCATGGGATGTAAGCTCATAGTGAATTATTTTGTTTAAGTAGGTCAGTTGGTTTTCGCTATTTACATGGCAGCGTAACAAGATTGTTTTGACTTTGACACACCGTTATGAGAAAACTATGTGAGCTAAAATTGTTTCGTAAGAGTAAAACGTACTCACAAGTATCGTCTACAAAACTAACAATATTTCATATAAATATAAAACTATGATTTTATCGCACTTGAAGGCAAAATTCTTTTCGCAAAAAATAGGGGTCGCTACCAATCACTAACCATGAAGTAGAGATACAAATGTGTACATGAAGCACTGAAAAAAACTGGGGCAGAAATGTTTTCATAGAAAATAATGGTTGCTAGTTATACCGATAACTCCTAGTTTCCCATTTCACTTGAGCGATATATAAAAAGCCAGCGATCAGTGGAACGCCTGAGGAAGGCGAGGGAATGAAGGAACAAGGTAAAAGCAGAGATGAAGGAACGAGTACAGGATCATGTTACCACAGTAAGAGGATTATATAGGAAGGTGGGGAGGCTAGATGCGAGATAGAACAGAAATGACGGGGGCAGAGATGCGGGAAGGATTGCCGACTTCCTCGTGTAAACCGAGCACGTATACTACATCCCTTATGAGTGCGCAGCCGTAAACTTCACGTTTTCATTTAGCCGCGGGATAGAATTCAAATACGTATGCGCTGCCTAGGGACGTGCGAGAAATTCGCAGATTTTTTGGACGCAAACTAGTTTGGGATGAAAAGAAGAATGTAGGTCCAAATTTCTTCAGTCTCAAATCAATTTATTACTAAGAACAAGAAAAAAGTCATGGCATTTGTTCCAAGCGGGTTTACATTTATCCAAGGTTTCGTAGAGAAGTGTGAGTTGCGCGGGTTTACTCAGGGTTAGGTTGTGACCCCTGGTTTTCATGGAAAGGTTTTTTCACAACTTTTTTTTAATTGACGACTTTTAAAAATGAGGCGGAGCTTCAGTCTGGTGTGGGAAACAATTCCTGTCTCCATGGACACGACAACCTAACATAACCTTCATGCACGCCATTTACAGACTTTTGGCTCCACATGTCCAGGATTATATGTATGTAAAGAAAATTAATTATTTGTTTGGAATTGGCCTCTTTTTTAAGTAAATATTGATGTTATGCATTTGCGTATCTTAACCATGAAATTAAACTAATATTTTTTATACTTGTGCAAGTCTATGAGTGCACAAACTTTTTTATTTCTGCCATCACCAACTAACAAATCAGCATGTTTGTAAACAAACTTTGTATCCCACAGTACTCTTCCCCTGCGGTGTGACGTCAGAGGGCGTGTACTTCAAGTCGTCCATTACTTACGTGCGACTCGGCTTCGTGGTCATTGATTGGATGTTTTTTTTAAACTCTTAGCGTCTTTGTGCGCCACCCGCAAATCTCAGACGTGAAGTGTAGGGGTAACCTTCTTCTATTATCGTGGACATACGCCATTGCAATATTACGTCGTGCCAGAAAGCTTAGAAAGATACATCGTTTTGTATTTCGACTTTTATTTTTGGTTTTTTATCACTATTTTTTTCCTTTATTTGTCGTTGACTGATTCCTTATGGGATCCTTCATGTTCTGTTTTGCTTTATGGATGTGTTGACTACAGCCGATTGTTTTCTCTTTTATCATATTTCGTTGTTAGTTTTTCTTAGTATCTTTCTAAGATATTTGGAACGACATAATATTGCAATGGCTTATGTCCACTATAATATAGTTTGTCAATCTGTCCCATTGCATGAAACATTCAAATACAACCTTGTACTAGTTGCCGCAGACAAATTAGTGACGCCTCTACGCAAAGACACACTGAAAAAAAAATTTGTGGCGGCTATAAAATATTTAGTAGGTATTTTACCCTGCAACGTTTATTTTGCGGCCGCCACTAAAACATTTTGCTGACACCACTAATATATTGTGAATACCATAAAATTATTTTGTGGTTACTACAAAATCATTTTGCAGGGGAGACTTCGTACAAAATGTTTCTTTCAGCGCACGCTGCCAATAATCAGAAAACATAACTGCAGATTTACACACAAGTAGGTACTCCTGATTTGCGTGAAAATATTTCTACGGCAACTTGTTTCAATGACGTACTTGCACCTCTGCAGTTTTTCATCGTTGCTATTTGACTGCGTGTCTTTGAGGCATGAAGTTTTTCATTCGACTGGCCCAATCAGAATAGCTTCCTGCGATATCACTAGGGACAGGAAAATGTTGCAATTTCAATTACCTGCAGGCTAGAATCCAGGTACTATGCATACTCAAACCTCGACTATTGGTTCATTGTATGCTGTTCCACTGAGTAGCAGCTGGTTGAAACATAATAGGGGCTTGTCTATGCATAGTAAGTACAATGGATTCTAGTCTGCAGGTCATTGAATTCGCTAAATTGTCCGGTCCCCAGATACCACACGTCTGTTGCTTGCAGTAAAATATTAACTCACGTAACAGTTTAAAACATCCACTCACAGACAATGCAGCAAAGCTGCAGATGTGCAGATAGGGCATCGAAACAAACTGATGTAAAATCATTTTCACGAAAAATATGATGTCCCACACATAATAGAGCCACGATTTTGTCGCGAAATATTTTTTGCAACGTTTTGTTTCAATGTCTTATAGGCGGTTCGGGATAAAGTGAGCACTAACAAAAGCCCTTCTAAATTCATACTTTCAGCCGATTTGTATTTTTCCGCCCGTAACGGCCAACGACGGGAAATGTCTAACCTATCTGGACACGTCACTTGATGTTTGAGCGCGTAAGATAAATTGTGCAGTCGGTAAAAGTATATATAGTTTAATAAAATAGTATACTTAACACATAAAATACAAGTATGCTGATTTCAATTCATTTTACTTCATTATTGATTTATTTATGTAGGAAATACACGGGACTATATTCGATAATTCGCTCCCAACCATGGCCGTCTTTAGTAGAAGGCAGGAGTTTTGAATGTGGCAACGCTGCATCGCTGGCCTGCTGCCGGTCGCTCATTGGCTGCCCTAGTCAGTGCAGACGTGTACACGTCACTAAAGCTGCATCTATACACGTTGCAGAGACTAGGGTGGCCAAGAAGTGACAAGCAGCGGGCCCTCGATGTAGTGTTGCCACGTTCAAGACTCCGGCCTTCTACTAAAGACGGCTATGGGACACGTCAGTAACGGAAGAATAACGTCACATATGGATACGTTATGTTGAAGCCACGGTAACAGTCAACTTTTACCGGGATACGTCAGTGTCCTGACATATCACTGATTACGAAGCAGAGCCGCAGATGTGCATATAAGACATTGAAACAAGCTAGTGAAGAGACAGTGATGAGATTTTGGTTAGCACTTCAGGATGCTGCCTACCACAGAGCCCAGGCGGATGCAAGAATAGGGATTTACATTCTATATATAATTCGTAGAGGCACGAGTATTTCGCGTATTAATCTGGCAACAGCCTAGACTTCTCACACCTATACACACTGGCCACATTAGCTTGTAACCGTAACACGTGTTACCACCACGACTTGTTTCCTTATTTATCACTGGCTTGCAGTCCTCAAAGATGTGTTACAACAGGTGTCTTCTAATCACAGGAGTAATGACGTATACATTACTGGCATTCAACATGACCTAGAATCAATACCGTAACCTGGGTAATTTTGCACCACTCCATTAATTTTTTTTAATACAAATTCTAAAACACTACATACAGAAAAGTAATGTCGTTTATGACTGCTGTGTAAGGTGAGATTTAAATCTCTTTAAGGGGATGCTAACAGTTATTTAAACGAAAAATTGTCGTGCAATGTTACCCCATAATATGGCAAAGTAACTCCACCTTACAGAACGCGAAATAATTCTGTATCTAATAATTAGATTCACCTGTTGAACTTACACCGTTAAAATTCACGGGTTCCCTGACCTGTAGGCAAGCCTCCAAGATTATTTGTGTACTCAATTAGACAACACCGGTTCATTGGCTGCTCGCTGATACAGTCATGCCACATTATTGGGTACGCACATTCAAGGATTAATCACAAATGTGACATGAACTAAGAGATATTCGAATTCTCGTCTGTACAAAAAAAACTGCATTTTTCAGGTATCTACGTAAATGCCACAACGGACTTTCTTGTTCATCTCGGTGTGGCCCACATTGTCATAGGTAGGGACCCTGGTTTTTAGCGAAAAGAATTTTTCCCCACTTTGTTTCAGTGCCTTACATGCATATCTGTATTTCTTCTTCATGGTTATTGGCAGCGTATCTATAAGATGAGCTGTATATCATTTGTCTGAGCCAATTACAATAAAGTCTCTGCAACACCTCACGACTGTGATTTGTCTGTAGAGTCCCAAGACTCTCGCGTTTTAATTTGAAAATAATTTTACTATCCGAAAATCTCTGCGCGATAGGTTTACGGATGTTAAAATTATTTTCATATGAAAACCCGAATATTTTTGAAATTCTGTTATTATAGAGGTCCAGACATTATCGTATTAACAATTATAAAAATTACAGTTTCCCATTTTTGTAGATTTTGTGGTTTTAAGCCCTTATTTTTCTAAAAACAGTTTTTAATTTTTTACTCGAAAGTAAAGCATACTACCTTATAATGTTATATATATAAACGTCAGCTGATAAAATATCTACTCGGCAAGAAATCTCATCGAAATTTGATGAGTAGTTCAGATTTTATTGTCGATTAAGTGTTCCAGTCACCCGCTCGACATCGAACCTTTCCATACCCCTTAATGGCTAATCATTTAGTACTGGTGAGGTGTGACCCGAGGTTCAGTGCCGAAATGAAAGGTCTGGAGAAATGGAAGTCCCCAGAGAAAGTCCCGCTGACCAATGGCATCGTCAGGCATTGGCTCCCACACTTGTCGACCCCGCCATAGGAACCGAGCCCTTGTTTGTAGGCGAGTGTCCTAGCCACTGCACCATCCGTGGCCCCCATCAGTGCGTAAACCCATTGTCCCTAATTGTGGCCAATGCTTGTACAGGACTGAAAAATCTAAGTTGCTACTAGTTTAATTCGTTAAATTTTCGCACGTTTACGTTTGAATCACTTCACTTCGTCGGGAATTTTGCACATTTACAATTGTATCATTCACTCTTGTCAGAGATTCTGAACGTTTACAATTGAATCACTTCACTCTGTCAGGGATTCTGCACGTTTACAATTCAAACACTTCACTCTGTCAGGAATTCTGCACGTTTACAATTGAATCACTTCACTCTGTCAGAAATTCTGCACGTTTACAATTGAATCACTTCACTCTGTCAGGAATTCTGCACGTTTACAATTGAATCATTTCACTCTGTCAGAAATTCTGCACGTTTACAATTGAATCACTTCACTATATCAGAAATTCTGCACGTTTACAATTGAATCACTTCACTCTGTTAGGAATTTTGAACCAATATATAACTTGCCCGGGTAAGGCAAAACTTCAGTAACACTCGACGTTTACAGAGTGATCAAAGCTAAGTTTACTTGCGTCCAAAATTGAATCTAGGTAAATGCTTACCTACGTTCGATCAAGACCTAGCCATTCTGCGATAATCGAGCGAACTTGGTCACGTGACCGAGGAAACCTGGTTAATTCTAGCAGGTCACTTTTCGTACAAAATCTTAAGAGAGTTTCATGTACAGGAAAGTGTTGAGGTAGGAAAATCACACGGGTTCACTGCATATAAGCTAAATTTCACAAACATCTGTTTTTACTTAAAAAGTAATCATCTGTTCATTGAATACAATGAAAAAATAAAATGTTGTACTCTATTTAACAATATTCTTTGTATTTTAACACGAGTACAAATACTATTCTTGTAAAATTTTTTTGATTTTTTACTTATAAAAGAAATCTTTGGAATGTAGCTGTAAAAAAATGTCTGTTCTTCAGAACTTTTAACGATAAATAAGTCTTACAAACATTCACGCATACATGATGTGATGATCCGTGTTTGATACGGAATAGTTAAAAATATTTACTCTATTTATATTCATTAAAAAAAACATTCAACTACTTAAGTAGGTACACTCTAAAATATTGGTAACATTCAAAATTTTTTTTTCTGAAATCAGTCGTTAGCACGGTCGTAGCAGAACAGGTCTGGACACTCGCCTATCTAACAATGTATTTTGCTTGACCCCCTTGTTGTTTGGCTGTAGTTCGTCAAGTTACCGAGAATGCCGTACATTTTGGCGCTGTTTTCCGGGCGGTCGGACTCAAACTCCGTCCACTTTTTTCCATTGTTAAATTTATGAAGTAAATAACGATTGCTGGAGCCTTTTCTTAAATTTGTGAGCGAAGGCAGTATTTCGTAAATTGATAAAAAATACGTTTTGATAAATTGTTTATCTTAGCGGAAAGGAAGTGGGCGGAGTTTAGTCCGACCGCTCTAACTGAAGCGCCAATAAAACACAATATTCTCGGTAACTTGGTGAACTACAGCCAAACAACAAGGGGGTCAAATATCCAGGCGAGTGTCCAGACCTGTTCTTCTACGGCCGTGGTCGTTAGTAATGTTACAAATGTAAAATTTGTAATACTGCTGAGGAATTCCTTATATATAGCGCAGAAAAAAAACTAAACGTCGAAGGACTTTTTATTTTTTGTAATTTTACAAACTTTTGTAAACTTTACCGCTTATTGGCTGACTGAGGTTGTTAATACAGGCCCCGTGTCTGCTTGGTTTCTGAATGCTACGGCAGGTTTCCTATTTGCCTGGCTGCCAACTGGCAGGGTAGCCAACCCTACGGTGATTGACAGTAGGCGTTTCCGCCATGTTGCTGGCCAGGGAAGCCTTTTATACTGTTGTGTGTGACTAAGTTTGCAGTCGCACCGGCTATTCGACTTCTGTATTTCTAACTATTCTGTAACATCAGTGAGTTTGCATGTAGTTGCTTCTTTATTATTAGCTAAATGAATCAAGGTTCAATCGCTAGGGGCCGGAAAATTTCGTGAATTCAGTGACCTTCATGTTAGAATGCAGTGTCCTGTGCATACTGAAGCCACGACCACCAGCTGCTACTCAGTGGGACAGCGGACGATGAACGAATATACGGGGCTTGAATATGCATAGGACAACGGATTGTAACATGCAGGTAATTGAACCGGCGAAATTTTACGGCCAATCGCAAATGAGATACGAAATTACAGTTGTTTGACTTCTTGCCTGTACCCAAAGCAAAATGCGAATTTTTGAGATCACTATTTATTGGCTAAAAGATTCCAAGGAGGGGACCAATAAGTCGATTTACAATTGTGAAAGCCGTGAAAAGATGCACAAATTTCGAACAAGACTTGAATAAATTCTAATATACGATTTTTATCGGTTCCCTAGGTATATGGTTTATATGGCCATTTGTTGTAGGTGCCCTTGGTCTGTATTCGTCTCGGAAACACGATGTACGAGCAAGAGAAGTGAGGGAAGCGACGCAACTCCCTGTGTGGACGGGATGCTACAGGCATGAGGGCAGTAAAATGCTGGAGTTTGCAATCTCTCTCTGACTTTTCCTGTCTTTCTCTGAAGTCTCATCGCAGCAGAGGCCGCAGAGTCGTAAAACCCTCGGCGACGCTCAGATGTCTCCCTCGTGAACCACACGTCACCCCCGCGCCGGTTACGACTGCTGACTCTCGCGGCCACAGAACCGTCGCCAATACAGAGTAGAAGCCAGAGGTGATCACGTAACGTGTCAGCCTCGCAGACCGCACGTCATGGTACAGTCGCGGAGCGAGGTTGAGACAAACCCTGGGAAACGCTGTCGTTTCTTGCAACATTGTGATTGGTACAGGTGCGTCAATTTCACGGATTCATCTGGCAGCAGCCTAGATTGCTCAGTCCTGTACACGCTCTGGACACAGTCGATTATTCATTGGCTTACAACATTACAAGTGATAGCTCTATGAATCATTTCCTTATTTACTACTGGCTTGCAGTAGTCAAAGGCGTTTCGTGACAGCCGCCAGCTAATCACTCACGTGATTATGAAGTATATATTTTTGCCATTCAACCTGACCTGGAAAGTATTTGCGAAATTGACGTACCTCTAATAATTGGTCAAGATCCGGAAATATGGCGGGTTCAACTAGCAGCTGGCTAGACTTTGTACACTATGTCTTCAGCTTCTTGTATATTGGCTACTGCTGCAGTCAGTGGACAGTTGTATATATAACAAAGCAGTCTGGCAGTCAGTGATATTGGTATCTCAGTCCTCAAGGATGAGGTTAAGTAACCCAGACTAAATCACGAAGTAATTAATATGTACATGAGATAAATATCTTATGTTTTCTCAACCGTATTCACGATATTTCTTTATATATAGTATGTAAGTGGTCTAAGGGTTAACTATATGGTAGAATCCGCATAAGTTTCCCTTAACACCAATTTTCTGTAAAATTATATGTTTTACTATTATTGAAAAAATCTATATAATTTTCATAATAAGACTGAAATAAATACCTAACTTGAAATTTATAATTTTTCTCCATTGCAAGTGCAATGTTATATTGCCGCAAATGTTTATCATTTGTATTTTTACATGAAGTCAGTTAATTTCTTTGTCAACTGGACTTCCAAGGATTGTCTTCTTAGTAAATGTACAAAATATATTTGAAACGCATAAACCTCGTTGGTCTAGTAAATCAAATATTTCGGCAAAAAAAATTGTAACTGGATCGCAGTTAATAAGAATCGCCCTAGAGAACACCGAGAAAAAAAAATCTCCTGATCTCAGTTCTCAGGTGAAACTGGCAACTCTAATTTCCCAGCTGGGTAAAGACTTTCACATTCTCCAGCTGAGAGCTGTAAATGAAAATGTACGCAAATCCCACATAGGTTTTAAAATTTGTATGGCTATTTTTGCTAGGGTTATTGTATTTGAGCCGAGGTTAATTACGGAGGGTAATTCCACCCCGAAGCGGAACTTCCTGAAGCAAGTGGGTGAAAGGTGGCAGAGGTTGTGAAGGAGAGGGAAGGGGGTACCGGTCCTACACCGACAATGAAACAAAAGCCGCTCTACAAACTGCGCAATGGGACGCAGCTGGAATGGAGCGATACGTATGCGGGAAGTGTTTTCTCACTTCCCGGCTTTCTGGAAGAGCAGACACAGCAACGAGATAAAACGTCGCACTCTTACTGGTTCAAAGAGCGAACGTGCAGAAATAATAATAATAAAAAACTCCCGCATCAGTAATTTTCTACTCCTGAGAGTCTTCACTGCGATGTTACTGCGTTCTGGAAGCATGCCCTGAGCATGCAGTAAGAACGTACGTGCTGGAATTAACCAGTACTGTGGAGTGTTTTGTTTTTACTGAGGCCACAGACCAGAGAGTAATACAGACGTAAAATGACTTGGCGGAACTTTTGATACGGGTGAACTTGGCCACTCATTGGCTGCCCGAGGCTATTGATACCAGCCCCGTGTATGTTTGGTTCCTGCATGTTACGTCAGGATTCCCATCGGCGTGGCTGCCAGCTAGCATGGCACCCGCCTTACTATGATTGGTTGTAGGTGCATCCGCCATGTTGCTGGCCAGGGAAGCCATTTTGCTGGCGTGTGTGAATGAGTTCACCGTCCTACCGGCTATTTCACTTCTGTATTACTAAATGTTCTGTGATTTGGTCTGGGTTACTGAAACTTATCCTTGAGGGCTGAGATACCAATATCAGACCTGCATGAGAACTATCTCTGACTCCCAGACTACTATGTTATATACAACTGTCCACTCACTGCAGCAGTAGCCAATATACAAGCAGCTGAAGACATAGTGTACACAGGACTGTGCAGTCTAGCCAGCACCTAGTTGAACCCGACACATTTCCTGGTCACTATTAATTATGTTTTAACAAAATTGTTAATAATTAATGGAAACCGTATAATTTATTGTCTAGAGAAAGTTAGCTATAACAGACAAAAATAAATTGTTAACAACACTGTCTAATATATGTATGATATCTGCTTTCGTCTAAGCTTAAAAGTAAAATTTGTTCCAAAAACAGCAGAAACTGCGGAACACGACCTTAAAAAAAATTTAAAATACTAAGTATCGGCGGTCGTATCTGCTTTATCATTGGCTGAGTCAGACAAGGACACGCCAATGACAGGTACAAATATGTTGCACTGAAACATCAGCAAACAGTCGAGTTTTCCCGCGATTAACAGCCGTACGCCAATTGACACTTTCTGGAATCCCTGATTCTAGCTTGGATCTGTTTTCACACCAACCACGTATCCTTCCGCGAAGCGTCAACAATGAAGGCCCGTTCACAATCGGCATGAAATAAATAACGTAACTTACACAGCATTCCGTGCGAAATTGTCCGTACGCAATCACCAGTAAGTATATTTTTTCCTGACCAATCAGAAAATAATCAACAAGAAACGAACTAATATGTTATTGGATGAAAATTTTCGCGCCACCGGCTCTTATGATGTTTCACATTCTTATTGGCCGGTATGAAAATCTTGGTGTAGAAAACTCAGAGATGATCATCTTTAACGCCATGTCAAGCCAGCTACGCCATGTAAGTCATGCCAAGTATTCATTGTGAACGCCACCATTCGTATCACAGATATGCACTTTCTTATGTTATGCTTACATGCGCCGTGTCAATTGTGAACGGGGCTTAACATTGCCAGGCTGATGGTTGCACTGCAAGCCTACGTACATTGTTCATCCGCTCCACTAACTACGTTACCTTTAAAATATTGTAATATGTGCTACATGTAAATATACATTTTATTTAATTTTCTGAAAGTGAACATATTATTTACATATTCCATTAAACGATTTTCAATATTTTAGCTGATGTTCATTATATACAGAAGAACTATTTCTACGACATCAATGCCAACCCAACCATCCTACAACTATCGTATAACAGACTTGTTTAACTCACTTTTAAAATAGTTATTACGAACAATTTTCGTATTCGCGGACGCGTAACAATACACTGAAAAAAGAGTTGCAGGAACCATACTTGTGTTAAAATATGGACAGCAAAACAGTTTGGTTGTTGGTACTACTCTGGACAGTTCCTTCAACAATCTGTTTTGTAGAAGTTACCATTTGATTTGTAAAAGCAACAAGGTTATTTGTTTCTTCTACAAAAGTTTTGTTGTCCCTATTTTATCAAAAGTATGGCACCTGCAACTATTCTCTTTTTTTCTGTGTACAAACTATATTAATTTACTTATCTCACAGTGTTGTGTTTTCATATGCGTACATAGTTGTATGGTAATAACGGAAGTATTCCTAGTAATTTTTTCTACAATTCGTTTCTTAATGTATAAACTTACCATACGGCGTGTATGGTCAGTGTCATTTATTGTTATGTACATGTTGCACAGGAAGCTTACACACGGACAGCACTATACAAGGCGAGGTTTGGTGTACGAAATCATCATGTATTTCCTCTGTTAGAACTTACATCTGCTGTGGATTTTTAGCTGCACGTACCTCAATCATCGGAATCAAGGACTGCAGCTCATTGGTTCTCAAAGCGAAACTAGTACTAGGCCAATATATGAACAGAGTGGATCAAAATGTCAGTTGTTTGCAACATAGAGACAAGTGAGTTTCGCGGAAACATTCTAAGATAACTTGATCCTAGAATGTACCTGTCACTTCTGTGATTGGGTAACGGCTATTCTGACGCACCTTAGACGACTGCAAACCAGTAATAAATATGGAAATATTTCGTGGGGCTTGCACGTATTGGATAATCGATTGAAAAATTCAAATAAATATAACGTTCGTGCTACTTTCGCAATTTTCCTTGACTTATTTGACGCATCCTGGATTGCACATAATTGGTTCTAAGTTTATGTTCATCAGACGTGCCATGAAGTTACGCAGACAACAATCTAGTCTGCACTGAATCACAGAATATTTAGGAATACAGAAGTGAAATAGCTGGTAGGACAGCGAACTCAGTCTCACACGCCAGCAAAATGGCTTCCCTGGCCAGCAACATGGCGGATACGCCTTCAGCCAATCAGCGTAAAGCGACTGCCCTGCTAGCCGGCAGCCAGGCCAATAGGAAACGTGTCGTAACATGCAGAAACCAAACATACACGG
>PNEQ01021353.1:0-14641 GCA_003012365.1 Medauroidea extradentata
TATGCTACAAACCCAGGACCTCTCAAACCACCTAACCGACTACACTACTCACCAGGATCCCTCACAACGCCTAACCGTGTCTGCTACGAACACAGGACCTATCAAACCAACCTAACCGACTACACTACGGAGCCAGGATCCCTCACAACGCCTAACCGTGTCTGCTACGAACCCAGGACCTCTCAAACCACCTATCCGACTACACTACGCACCAGGAGCCCTCACAACGCCCAACGGTGTATGCTACCTATCCAGGACCTCTCAAACCACCTAACCGACTACACTACGCAGCCAGGATCCCTCACACGCCTAACCATGTATGCTACGAACCTAGGTACTCTTAAACCACATAATCGACTACACTACGCACCCAGGATCCCTCACAAAGCCTAACCGTGTGTGCTACGAACCCAGTACCTCTCAAACCACCTAACCGAGTACACTACGCAGCCAGGACCCCTCACAACGTCTTACCGTGTCTGCTACGAATCTAGGTCCTCTCAAACCACCTAACCGAATACACTACGCAACCAGGATCCCTCACAACGCCTAACTGTGTATGCTACGAACCCAGGACCTCTCAAACTATCTAACCGACTACACTATGCACCCAGGACCCCTCACAACGCCTAACCGTGTATGCTACAAACCCAGGACCTTTCAGTGTTTCACTCATTATATTTCCTTTTAGCCTTCAAATATATCAATTAATTTGTATTTGCACAACTACGCTCAAGCTAACAAACGTCGCGGCTGAGGGCATATATATATATATATATATATGTATGTATGTATATATATATATATATACAGAGAGAGAGACCAATAACGTCACAGAGCGAGCGCTGTGTTTACAACACAACACTTTCATTATGTCGTAGCGCTTACAAATACCACAAAGCAGAAAAGTGCCTACAAATATTGTTATCGTCTAGTGTAGAACGTTGTATCGAAGAGCTTGACTGAAAAGTGTAATTGGAGCAGACTTGACGTATGCTGGTCATGGCTGCTAGTACCGAGTTAATGAGAATATTTGGTAACGCAACACGTACCGTGGTACCCCGCAGTTACACAAGTTGTATGTTTTAGCATATTGACGTGGAGTGCAGCAGACATATAGTAGTGAGTGTAAGCTACCTGGTGACGAGGTCGCTGCCTTGCTTCATCAAGCCGCTGTATGGTCGATGTATGCAGTTATACTATATGCACGGACCACAACACTGGCTTATATACGACCTCGCTAGCAGCACGCTTCTCCAGTTACTATCAACAAGCGTGCTGTACTTAGTTTCATTCCTCCTCGCCTCCTCCAGCTTTGACAACTCAACTGAACACGTCTACACTGTCGCATCAAACTATTATAAGGTTCACGTTTCACAAATTAACTAACCAGTTTGGATTTACATGAGAAATTTTGAAACCGACCATTGATAATTGTTTATGAAACAAGAAACAAACCATGCATATCCTGAGGCAAAAACTTGCTATAATTCTAAATTGCAGTAGATAACAAATGAAGTACCGAGGAAATGTACTAAAACATCCTATGTAGATGATATTTTGGTAAGTATAAAAATGAGTAATACAAAGACTTGATTGTATGTCCTGACAAATAGCGCAAACGAGAGACAGCGACAATCAGTGTTGGGTAAATTAAATTCAAACTGTAATTTGGGCTCAATTATAAACAATTTAAAGGAAATATAATTAATTTTAGTTATAATTACTGAATTTGATTATAAGTAATCGCGATTACAAGGAGATCACAATTACCTGCTGTACAGACTCTAGATATGGAAGCATACATAATCATCGAAATACATACTTTGATAGTAATTAATCCCGATTACAAGGAGATTACAATAACCTGCTGTACAGACTCTAGATATGGAAGCATACATAATCATCGAAATACATAATTTGATAGTAATTAATCCCGATTACAAGGAGATTACAATTACCTGCTGTACAGACTCTAGATATGGAAGCATACATAATCGTTGAAATACATAATTTGATAGTAATTAATCCCGATTACAAGGAGATTACAATTACCTGCTGTACAGACTCTAGATATGGAAGCATACATAATCGTTGAAATACATAATTTGATAGTAATTAATCCCGATTACAAGGAGATTACAATTACCTGCTGTACAACACTAGATATGGAAGCATACATAATCATTGAAATACATAATTTTGCAATCTAAGCTTTTGTGACTATGACTCGACTCTATTACTAATCAAACTTGAAAGATGTATATTTTTTTATGTTTACGAATGCCATTTATCGTATTTTTAACCGTCTTCAAAAAACAGGAGGAAAGTTATCAATTCGATTGTATTTTTTTTTTTGTTTGTTACCTCAGAACTCCGTCATTTAAAAACGGATCTGGAAAATTATTTTTGTTGGATATTTACAAGTTGGTCACATTTTAATTTTAATGACATTGGACCTTGGATTTCGAAGACACACAAGGAAACTCCTTAAAATAAAAAAGGATCGAGTGAGATATTTTGGTTAGCACTTAACATCGAGGTCTTTAGTGCTGGTGAGGGGTGGCGTGAGGTGAGCATGGAGCGGCGCCGGAATGAATGGGCGGGGTGAATGGGAGATCCTCGAGAATACCTGCCGTAATGCGGCATCGTCCGGCACGATTCCTACATGCGAAATTGCGGGGAACGACCCCGCCGGGGAATGTTGAATATGAATTTACGAAATGTATAGTGACTAAGATATTGGAGTGTTTAAGAGAATTCAAGACTTTGGTCAAGAGCTTTCTCGACTGACTTGGACAGCGAAGGCACAAAGGAACTCCTTAGCGACAAACAGCACGTGGGAGGTAGGCACAGGAACTCCGTAAAAATTCAAGAAATAGAAAAGAACAAACAATAACACCGACTTCAAAAAACTCTACTCTGAAAAAATGCACTAAAAAGCAAGAAATAGCATAATTACTTTATTTTAGACTGCTAAGAATACAGTCAATGTATTAGTACAGTAATATCCTTACAACACACATGGTCGTGACAACGTCGTACAGACGTCACAATATCCCGTTTAGGTCGCATCCCATTTTGGTCCTAAATCCGACGTCATATCGACGTTGACAGGGTAACTATTTTGAGACGTAGTATTGTAGTATTTGTTACACCCATATGACATCTATGACACATTGAAATATTTTTACAGCTGTGGTCAAAAAATGTTTTACTTCTTTAACTTTAAATACATTTGTTAAAACTAAATTGCATTTTGAATTACATACACATATTATGTGTAATTGTTATTAAAGTGAGTAATCATTGTATTTATTCTCATAAATATTATTCATTCTTTATTTAGTTGTAGTGTTGGCTTGGGTATGTGTGTTCCATATGGCGGCCGAGTATTGTTTTCTCGTTTTTGATTTATGAATATTTCTTCACAGAGTAACGTTATGGGAATAGAATGACACGTTTTTGTTTCCGAACTAATTTTTTAAGTTCTCTCAAGTTTATTATTTTCTGACGTGCGAGACCTATAGCAATTTTTTTTAGTTTTGGGGAATTTTAAAACGCAAAATGTTCTTTCTTTGATAGTGATGTAGCCTATTTTGTTATCGCTATATGGAATGAAGATTATCTTTATTTATAACCTATACTGTACTACCTTTATTAATGTACATCTGAGGAAGAGATAAGCATAAAAAACTATTGCCATAAAGTTGTGTTTGTGTGAAAATTTATGTTAGGTATAGTCAGTGTCATTGAGAAATACTACGAGAAGGATGGTTTTTGTACATGAAAGTAGCGTAAATATTAAGAAATTGCTCTCATTGCATATCAGTCACACACTTTTAGAGGTATAGTTTATTTTATTGAAAAATGTTTCAATAGTGGTCACGTCATTAGAGAATTTTAGGTCGGAAAAAATTGCACTGTTCTGATTTTTTGGGATGTTGTTAGGATAGATACCAATAGTGTATCATCAAGTTTGCAGCTTCGAAAGACCTGTGTCAACTGTGTGGTGCTCGAAAAACCTCGAAATTTTCGTATTTTTTTCCAGTTGAATGCTAATAACTTCCAAAAAGTGCATCCTACGGAAGTGTCACTCATACACTTTTAAAGAAGTTAAAATTTGGGACAATTAAAGAGTAATCGAAACTCTGTATGCCTAATATGTCTCGAGATGTAGCACTTCAAAAATAGGTCGTTTTTTCCAAAAAGTTCGAAATTGTAGTTTTAGCCATCTTCCGAGCAGAATATAGTCTAAAATACTGAAATTAACAGGAAAGTAATAGGAAACTGAGTTGTAGAGCAGTTATTTATTTTTAATTTAACAACAAGCGGAAGTTTGTAGGATTATTAGTTCTTTTGTTATAATAAAAAAACGAAAGATTAAGGAAATCAGATTTTTATTTAAAAATGGCACATGACGAATCGTAGGACTTTTGTAAAGGATAAGTCATATCTCAGTGGAAAGGGTTATATCATGCACAATAAAATTCAGTAAAATTATTATATAAAAATTGTATAAAGACTACTTCGATTGTTTTGGTTAACTTCTACGTTGTAATGTTGAACATGAAGTGATGCTGGGACCTTAGTTGACTCCATCGACAGAAATATACAACTCACTTTAAATTAGTATTTATGAAATGTATATTCAATTGAACAATAAATTAGAATTAAGGCGTAGGCTAAGCTGAATCTTTAAACACATAGCCAGACAATCGTGTTTTTTTGGAAGATACAGGTTCGTCAGATGACTCTTCTTCGGGCTCCGGAGACTCATCCGACTCAGCCATAACTAAGGGAGGAGCATTCAGGCATGTCTTCCCTTGACAAACTTTGCAGAGAGCAGAGCATTTCAGTCCTGCTCTCTTGCAGCAGCAGCTCCCTCCATCACATCCTTTCTGGCACCTGCACGACAGGTATTTCAGCAGAGTTAGTGACGCTAGTTCCTTGGTTGAGGTCACCGGTGATAGCCGATGCTGGCTCCTTGTCCATCCCCAGTTTGTGGGCTCTTTCTCTACTACCAACCACTTCTGCACCTGGTGATAAGTTCTGTAGGAATGATGGGAAGCAGCCTCTTCAGTTGGGGGTAGACGAGCGAGGTGGACATTGGCGTTGGCAGCAGATCGGACGAATATCGTATAACACAGGGCGTGGAGAGAGTCGGCTTCTCCCCCGCCATACAATGCCACGAGAATTTGTTGCCAGCAGAGGCTATCTCCTCATGAGTGGCGTCATGGTTTAGAAACGTGCTAGCCACCTCAACTAGGTCTGGCTGTTTTGAAAAGACACGCAACATCTTCGTTTATCCTTGCCAAAAAAGGGCAGAGGTAGCGTAGCAAGCAGCGAAGGCGTGAAGAAACAACTCTGTTCCAGGAAGGAATGAGAGCTCTCCTCGAATGAATGATGTCGAAGAGAACTGCTCACAACCTGTTCCACCACTGCCACTCTTCTGGAAGAAAACATTTCGTGTGCTGGATCCCAAAAGAAATATATGTACAGTATCGAACGTAGCACGACGAGCTTTAAATGTATTGTTAATATTTATATTATTCCGTTACTCCGTTATAAGTTATTGTACAACGATGGTATGGCCCGTGAGGAAATTTTGTTTACATAATAGCTGGTATAAATAATTGTTATATTTTCTTGCATCCATTTGGTAGCAGAATTTTTTACTTTTAATTAGTCTGATGATTTGAAGCTTCCACAATTGTTTCCTGTAACTTAACCCGCGCCACGGTTATAGGTAGACTCTATTTAATTACTAGAAAAGCAAAAAAAAAAAAAAAATGTGTGGTGCTACTTAAAGGTCAGCGCGACTTGTATTGGCTGAGCCATACATTACATTATATTTCGCACTAATTAATAACTGGGGAGCTCCATTTCTTGTGAAATCCAATTTCCTTAATGTAGTTTTTTTCCTGATAAAAGAAAGGAACTATTGATCGTACAGGGTTTCACTTGTGCTTTAATCAAAGCTGAATAAATTCTCTACATCTACATCGCCTACTACTTTCCTTGTAGGGTGAATATTTTAGCCGATATTCTGCTCGGAAGTTGGCTAAAACTACAATTTCGAACTTTATAACCTTCCTCGGTTATTTGCAGAGAAATATACACATTAATTTCGATCACTGTTCTAGTAGGTGTTAATAGTAGCGAAATAATAAGCATGAATCTTTCTTTCCTGAATACTTCGGAACCCTGTACTTAGCTATAGTCAGTCCCACGAGCGTGCAACCTTGGTGACGTCCAAAAACACTGCAAATCTTAAAGGCGGATTCTCGCGAATCCAGGGCCCGTCCACCTCTCGTGACGACCACAACAAGAGTCTCCACAAAACCTCCGTGGACGATGCGAATACTCGCACTAGGGCACAACCACCTCTCGTGGTGTCCGGATTGCGAGTCCCCGAAACAAACCTAACCGATGCTATCGCGCACTTTCCCTTAAAACTCCCCTCTTTTACTCCCAGCTAATCACAAGATCTGTGGACGACTGACATAACTAAACATGGTCTTTCCTCCGCACCGGTTTAATATATCTTTTCAAAATTCATACAGCTTGACATTAACGTACACACCAAATTATATACGAAATTTGAACTCTTTACTCTAGCTAATAATGAAGTTAATATTAAACTTTACTGCAGGGGGTAAGTGAAGCCACGCCCCTGAGCTGACCTACTTCTCGCCCCTTGAGCCTTACTTCCCATACAAATTCAAGGCTGTGGGCTAGCTTTCATCCTTCAGTAGTAGGAAAAGAGGGATTCGTTTTGGTGGCGCGTGTCGCCGGTGCTCGGTGCCACGGCCGCCATCTTGGCCGCCATCTTGGCGGCCATTTTGTCGGCCATCGTCAGCCATTTTGTCGTTCATATAATCGGCCATCTTGGATTGTCGACCATTTTGTCGGCTATTTTGTCAGCCATTTTGTCGACGACGTCCTTTCTCTCGGCACCGAAAGACGGCGCCATATTTTCATGTCATCAGTCTCTCTCTTTCTCATGGCACCGAACATCGATGCCCTCTTTCCATGTCATCAGTCTCTCTCTCATGGCACCGGTGACACGACGCTCTCTCTCTCTCTCTCTCTCGGCACCGACGACACGACGCCCTTTCTCTGCCATGTTCTCTCTCTCTCTCATGGCACCGGCGACACGACGCCATCTCTTTGGATGACGTCACATCCACCATTTTGTTTTCGGGTATGTTGCCCATCTTGTCGTGCAGTGTCTCCATATTGTTTACATTTTCGTCAGTCATTTGTTAACTTGGCATTTTTTTCCCTGTGCATCGTCTGCTAGACTTCGGGGATGTTTGCTTACATAGTTGGCTGCTAGGTGGCACCAGTGTTGACAACATGTTTCCATCACTGGCTACTAGGCAGCGCTGCAGTCGACAACCATGTTTGTTCCAATGGTTACTTCGTTGTCTGCTAGAGTGTGCTAGTGTCGATGATTTTAACATCGAAGTCATATGTGTTGGCATATGGCGAGCTCGACCTTATGTCTTATTTTTTTTGTGCACTAAAAATTCTTTCGCCGATGGTCAGGATCGAACCATGAATCCTTGTGTCCCTGGCAAAAACACGCGTCCTTCACCGCTCGGCTAACAGTGTAATAGTGATGGTGTGCTGTTCAAATGTGGTATATATAAAATAACTTTAGTTAGTGACGGATAGCCAGAATCATAATAGTTTTTTAATGTTTTCCTTAATTAAAAATTTTATATCATGCCTAAGGCTCAATTTTTTACATTATTTATTATTTTTTCCCATATTAACATATGACAGAAAAAATTTTTTATTTTTCTTATTGTTATCTAATTTATGCAATTATTTTGTTAAATATTTTTATTACTAGCACATAACCTATAGTATTCACATTCCCAAAATACTTCATAACAGCTTTGGCATACCTATGTCTAGTCGTTTTCACATAAAATTTATTATTTCCCCACATATGAGAATACGTTGGAAATAATTACTAATCGTTTTATAGTTTCGATAGTAATGGGAATATGACTAATTTTTAGTTTATAAATACGTGTATATTTGACGCGACATCAGTATCTCTAAAATTTTTATAATAACTCTTACCTTATAGTAATATATTTTAATACATATTTTTGTCATTTATTACCTTGGTATATATCCTTGTCATATTAAAGTTCGCATTTGTCATTTGTTTCAGTTTTATTTACTTTAGGTTAATATCTTTGGGTGGACCTATGCTTTATTGTTTATAAAATTTTGTGTATTTCCCCATACCAGCATATGGTTTAATATTTTTAGCTGTGATTAAATAATTATTTGTTTTTATGTTTATTTATTTGTTAATATGTTTTGTTAATAGTTCATGTTCACAATCCAAAAATTACTCACAATGGGTGTAGCATATCTTATAAATTTATATGCATTTTCTTGAGATGTAATATTTTTTAGTTTAATTTTTTGCACATGTTATCATATGTTGGCAAGTTTTAGTCATGCTTTATTTCTTATCAGTATAATTTTCTTAAGGTAAATGTATGTCAAACGATTTTCTTAATTTATAAATATATTATTATTGTTTATACTTTTTTCCTTGTAGCAAACCTATCTCTTATTTTATTCTTGTCATACTATAGGACATTTAATTTTATATAAATTTTTGGCACATCTTATTTTAAAATCATTTCTTCTCTTGAGTCATAATTTATCCTAACACCATATGTATAAATTATATTCTTATCGTAGCTATGCATCATTTGATTTTGGTTATTTTGCTAGTCATTTGTTTATATCCACAATCTTGTTTCAATTAATTTCGTCGTAATATTCGTACAACCAGTATCTTGGCTTGTAGGTAGTGTTGTAGTCGACTGGCTTTCTTTCCTCACTTTGCCTGGTATATTCGGCTTATGCCGTCAGCCATTTACGTTTCTAGCGCAGTCATGCCTTTATGTTGTTAAAGATGTTGTTTAACATGTGTACAGGACGTTGTCCTTACGAGCATATTTTAATTTTGCTTATACGTACTAAAATTTCCTTTGGCAAGTGTAAGATTCGAACCATCAAAACCTTGGGACTACCAGGTTCAATTTTATCGATAAGTATCGACCTATTAGTTAAACGTCCACCACTACATAATTTATGTATATTCCAACCACGAATTCAGAAATACGTACTTATATAGCACATTTCCTATTATAACATGACAAGGAAAATTAACGATAATTGTCATACTAGGCTACATTATTTTTAGAAATTCATGGTTTTTTTATTACTACTACCGATACTTACTGAAGTGTAGTGCATAGATACGTCTTTAAAAAGTTTATTATTAGTGTATATTATCATAGTTATCTTAATACATACTGAAAAACTATATTTTTTGATGCTACTACTAAATAAAAGTAATATGTACAGATACATGCTATCACATTTTTTGTATATGCTGGCCTTTGCAATAGTACTACGAAATAAGTTATTTATTTGTACCATGGCATTTGGTAGTAATAGATATCATAAAATTATGAAGCCCTTTGTTGTCAATGAACTTTCGGAAGTCAATATTTATTTGTCTTTGCTGGCACTTAACAAACTCAGATACGACATATGACTTTTTTTACTATCTTAGTTATCTATCCATTAGTTATTCACATTGTACACTGAAATTAATACCTTATAAGACTTACTCAATATTGAAAAACTTAGTAATAAATAGTAAACTTCCAATAGGCATCATAGCATAGTAAATTTATATGCGTGTCCGGTATTTCATTTATCAAGAGCTGTAACATAGAACACAATTAATATCAAATAGTACTCTATAATTTAAGTGTTCTAAGCAAAACTTTTTGTATCATTTACGTTGACTAATTTTACCGTTGACAGCTAGACTTTTATTTTTTGTGCACGACCAAGGCGTAAATAGCGATCCTTACTGTTAGTGATGTTGACATCAGTTGAGTCATTCAGCGTAGTCTTCATAACGTAATTTTCACAATGTATAGTAGGCTACATCGTTAAAAATAATTTCATATCGGGGCGTTCACAACTTTATTGGAGCTGTATGAACTGAAGTAAAAGGATCAAGTATCTATAATTCTGTAAGCAGAAAAATCATCACTACAAATTGTAAAAATCCTTATGATACAATCAGTATTAATTTCGTATAATATGTGTCTAAGCATAGCCAGTCTTGCAAGAAATAAAGCTAAAAATATAATTTTTGTCAGATTGTAACTTTGATTTATAGTTTTAAAAAAATCTTTTCAGGTTTATGAATATTTTACCTTTTTTAAAAATTATTTTAGGAAGAGATGCTCTGTATTGTTTCGTTTAAAACAACTAGAGATAGAGAGGTCAGCTATGGCTTATAGTACTGAAAACTGTTTAAGCTTTCATCGGTTGAAAGCTAAGACTTTTTTTTTCGATTATGTGTTGTCTATTTTTGTACATAGTGTCACAGTTATGCCCATCTTAAAATAACTGAGCCACACAATGTGATAAAAATAAATTAAAATACCGTTGAGGATTATTATTATCAGAAGAGTATTTCATGTATCAAATGGCGGTATGTTGGAATTAACAGGACGAGCTGAAACGTAAGTACCCTGAGAAAACCCTCCAACCAGCTCATGTCAAAAATTTTGGGGACCAGTCCCCTGACGAAGAATCGAACTGAATCACTTTTATTGGAGAGGCGAGTGATTTGGTCATTGCATCATCATATCCTTTATTTGAATGTTTACTCTGTTGTGGTAATTGTAATGATTGTTAGTACTTACAGTTTGCGATCCACGTAGGCAGGAGACGAGACTATCTCCGTCGACGGCAAACGTCCGACTGAACGACTTCGCACAGGAACAGCGAGTTAATACCTGCCTTCCCTCCCTGGGACAATATAATTGATAATTCGTCCACAAAGAAGGTGATTGTACATTTAAATAACAGTTTTATCAGTTAGTGAAAATGGATTATTTCATACATATTAATTATTATTTTCACATACATGATACAGCAACTCAATGGTTGCTGATTCAAGCTGCGTGGGGGATCTTAAAACTTTTTGCGCGAGATCCGTAGTGGATCTAACACATTTGTTCTCAGTTGTAGATGGTTGATGGCAGCTAGTGTCCAACCTGACCCCTTCACAGTCATTTCTTCTTCCTCACGACAAATTTTTCTGTGTACTATTAATAATGCTGCTTTCGATGTCATTTAAATTATAAAGAGGTACCTCTGTTGTCTTGAAAGCTTTCTGGCACTGTTCGTTCGGACTTGGCTCAGGTTTAGTGTAATCACACTCTAACCATATATTATATTTCAAAGAGCCATTATTTCCATCTCCGTCGTAAGTTGACGTATTAGATTTGCTTTAATATTGTCAAGAAATGCACACATTTCGGATATATTTTCTGCTACGTATGTCTTCATAGTACCCCGAAAAGCAGATTCCTTCAATGCATGTACGTGCATGTTTGATGCATGTACGTGCGTAAGAGCCTTAGCTTTACAAATTTTCACATGCTTATTGTATTCATTGTAGCAGAATGCGTCTTGACTGTCTCGTGTATGAAACTGGCGACAGTACTTGTAACATCCCACAGTCAAGCTGCAGAGTCCCGTGGCGGTATGTATTGTCATCACATGTTCTCACGTGTCGTTGCACATTGTAATTTGTACTGAAAGCCTTGTTACAGTATCGGCATGAATATCTAGACACACACGAGCCAGCACTTACGTCAACATTCCCCGAAGTGCTAGTTTCAGTTGCATCGCAAGGCATCTCATTGTCTTGCTTAGTAGTACATATTTTCTTGTGTGCCTATGCAGATTGACAGTGCGTGCAAAACACTCGTTAACACTTATCACAACGATATGCAGTACGGGAAGGGTTCATCTTGCATTTGCTAATTCCATGTCGCTTTGATAGTTATCCTTTAACATTTTTTTCCTTGTGGAAATTTTATGTAAGGTAACATGCATTTGTAAACTTCCGATGTGATCCGCCCCGCAATTATAATAGTTTATCTTGGTTCTAGTACCAACAATTCCACTTAGTTAGCAAGTCAAATTTGAACTAAAAAAACATGTAGGCAAATAACGACAACATGAAACAAATTTCTTGTATTTAATATGTTCGCATGTCTTCAAGTACTTACGAAAAAAAATTCATATGCGAAGGTGTGAACTCTGAACAGTTGACGTATCCAGTCGAGCTATGGGAATAAATTTATGAAGTAACATGGCAAGCATCTCAGATATTGATTTTGCTTTTAATGTTATACACTATTTCACTAGCATTGTGGGAACACACACAGATGCACACTCACACACACACGCACACACGCACACGCACTCATGCGTACACACACTCGCAATCATATGCACACCTACGCGCGCACATGCGTATGCACGCACTCACACGCGCACACACACGCAATCATACGCACACATACGCGCGCGCACATGCACACGCACGCACTCACGCGCGCACACTCACAATCATACGCACACACGCACGCATACGCACACACACACGCATACGCACACACATGCACACACACTCACGCACGCACACTCACGCACACATGCGCACACGCACCAACACCACACTCACACGCGCGCACATACGCACACGCACACGCGCACACACACGCACACACACATACATCCTTTGTTACTGGCAAGCATATCGCATACAGCTTTTATGTATTTACCCTAGTCTTCAAGAAATAATAAAATGCAAATCGTATGTTGGACTCTGAGATACTGATAAGATAACGTCTTACATGAGCCTATTTTCTCCCACAAGTATCCAACCAGATGTAAATTCAATTTATAGGCGTGATGAATAATACAACGCCTGAGTTGCACATTTGATGAGTATAATAGTTTCGTTAAAACGTTGCATTGATTGAATACATTAAATAATATTACTTTTTTTGTTTAGCTTTTATGTAAAATCGCAGATTCTCCCTTCACAATATTGTGCTGCATATAGCGAGATATACTTTTAAGTCTTCATTTCTTTCGTCTCGAAGAAGTTCTTGCTGTTTGTTTTGAAGTCTGTGGTAGATATCTACTGATCACTTCCTTCTATGTGTATTCAAGCTGCTCTTATGTGCATATGCAACAGCACAGTTATCACACGAATAAATCTTATTGGAATCGCTAAATAGGCAGCTACTAGTTTCATGCCAACTGGCAGTAGCATGTTTCGTAAACAACTTGCAGCAATATTTGCAGTCGGTTTCCGTTGACCGATGTTGACTTTTGCAGTCTGCAGGTTTACACTGAACTGTTTCCACAGTCATTCTATTACAAACGATGTAATGCCAGTAGGATATATCAGTGACGATCTTCTCTCCGCCGTATCCATGAACAGACTGACAACTCTCCTAATCAGCACACACCAAGAGAGGAACATTTGCTTTGTCGCGAGTAGAAGTGTATTTTTCAAAACGCAGAGCATGCGATACATTCTCAGAATATTATCTAGCCCAAATGTACGTATAGGCAGTGATCTTCCTTCATTAGTACTAGCAATCGCTTTATCTTAACGAAACACAATGTTTGTTACATTCACCTTAGGTATGGAACATTATGTTTGAAAAGCAACTGATGCGACTGACCGCAGTTACATTTTAACTACAATGGTGGAAAAAGACAAGAGTTTAATTTGGACCTTTGCCACACTGAGAAAAAACGTCACGCGCACGCATGACTGTCTGTTACTGACTTTTCCTTAAATGTGTACATCGTGTGAACTTTTCAACACGTAACTTTTAGACATATATGGCAGCAATTATATTTGCCGACTTACTGCTCGTATTGTAAGTTGATGTATGGTTTCTTACAGATATCCAATAACTTTCGGAAACAGTGTGTGTGTGCGTGGAGCGCGTGTGAGTGTGCGTATGTGCGCGCGTGTGAGTGTGTGTGTTGGTGCGTGTGCGCATGTGTGCGTGAGTGTGCGTGCGTGAGTGTGTGTGCATGTGTGTGCGTATGATTGTGTGTGTGCACGCGAGAGTGTGTGCGTGTGCATGTGCGCGCGTATGTGTGCGTATGATTGCGTGTGTGCGCGCGACAATACTATACTGATATAACTGAACGAAGGAACACTGAGAAGCAATAATTACAATACTATACTGATATTATAACTGGACGATGCAACACTGAGATGCAGTAGTGACAATACTATACTGATATTATAACTGGACGATGAAATACAGAGGGCAGTAGTGACAATAGTATACTGATATTAAAACTGGACGATGTAAAACTGAGAGGCTGTAGAAACAATAGTATACTGATATTATAACTGGACGATGGAACACAGAGGGCAGTAGTGACAATACTATACTGATATTATAACTGGCGTTGGAACACTGAGAGGCAGTAGTGACAATACTATACTGATATTATAACTGGACGATGTAACACTGAGACGCAGTAGAAATAATAGTATACTGATATTATAACTGAACGAAGGAACACTGAGAAGCAATAATTACAATACTATACTGATATTACAACTGGACGATGGAACACTGAGAGGCAGTAGTAACAATAGTATACTTATAACTGGACAATGGAACACAGAGAGGCAGTAGTGACAATACTATACTGATATTATAACTGGACGATG
>PNEQ01021354.1:0-14639 GCA_003012365.1 Medauroidea extradentata
CAACCAACAACAGCCAACACATCGTCTGGTGATGCCATTGTCACATCTGGACAAGTACTGAGCCATCACACAGTTATTCCTCACAGGATTTCCGGAACGTGTGTGGAGAAGGGTACATTCAGGCCGTTTTCGATAATCCGGAAGGCCTGGCCTGCGCAGTTTTTCCTCTGAGGATTGCCGGAACGTGTGTGGGGCCCTAGCGGCATGGCTGCCTGACGAGGCAACTGACGGAGGTGGAGCGTGACTACATCACAAAGGGTATTAACTACGACCACTGCCAAGTACGAGACGTTGTTTACGTGCATAGAAACTGAGATGTGCCATTTTGTCTGCACCTGGACGCTGAATGGGCTTTCAAGAAATATTTTCCCATGGAGCGACGTCTGTGGCAGCGAGGGACTGAAACGACCAGCAACTGTGACATAGTGAAAAACATTCAGCAGGAGGCCTGTAGCGTATTAATGGAGTGCTAGCGTACAGTGAAGAACTTGTGGACGAGGGTAAGAAGAGAATGACTGAACTTTAGAGAGAGAGAGAGAGAGAGAGAGAGAGAGAGAGAGAGACCAATATAAATAGTAGGACTACAGAAGTGGCAAACATTAGTTTTTGATGTGACGCTTGTGTAAACAGATGCACGTATATAGCAAGATACTATTATTAAAATCTTAGTGTACAATTTGTGGCCTGAGTGATAATTATCGTTGTTATACATCACTAGACTGCGTGTCATTTCTTACATATGTATAAAATATTCGTCACTTCTAAAAAAGGCTGTTTGTCCTATACATTGTTGTTAATAAATATTGACGTTTTAGACTAAACTTTTTTTCGTAAGACTGTTTCAAATCTGAAAAAGTTTTATCATGTTTTACTGATACCTTACAATTGATGCGTAGTCTACTGATTTACAAAGCCGTCCAGTTACAGAAAATATAAAAATATGTTATTCAAATTTGAATTAATATCTGCATTATTTTAAGAAACGTTTTGTAACAATGCAGTTCTCTGCTAAGAACATTAGTGCATATGAACTACTTATGCGAACTTATGCGGACAATTTTAATATAGTTTGCAATAAGTGTGCAATTAAAAAACAATAAGGGAGATGTTAACACATGACTTCTGTAACTATGCACATTTCTTTATGAACACTGCACTGTACTGCATTACATACACTGCACAGCATTAGGCCTATACCCTGTTTGGAAACAATTAACGACTCGATAAAAAACGTTTATTGATATATAGTAATTTGATATTTTTATGGCAACACACAATCAAAATTAAATTAAAAATATGTTTTCCACTTCAAATGTTTACTGTTAAAATACTCTAAAAGCCTTAGTCGCCAATGTAAATAAAAATGTAACAACTGATAGCTTTCATATTTCTCACTTTTCATTCATTATCATTTCAATAGATTTCCACTACAACAGGACGAGGTCATACGAATGACCCGTTGAGTCACAGTTCTCACGCCATGTTCCTGCTTATAAAGCTATGTCATAAAATGAACGATGCGACAGTTCTTGTGTGTTTGAACTGAAACCTACGTGAGACTTGAGTCATTTTGCCTCGGAGTATAATTTGAACTACGCGCCTTTCTGCCTTGTGTGGAGGGGCAGTGTAACAAAGATGGTGGAGATGCAATGGTAAGTTCGGTTCGTGGCGCGTACAGTTTTGGTCCTTTTGGGCAGGATAAATAGTTATCGTTATGCAGTTTATGCGAGGTAAACAACGTAAAAGGCACGTGAACTCCGGTAATGTTTTGTGACGCTAACTGCGCGTCTAGATACGACTCGGCACAAACATCATATCAATGGTAAGTGACGCCATGCATTGACGCTAAACGCTTCGCTACGTTTTGACGGCAAAACACAGACCCTGACGGACAGGCACATGCGGTGTTGTTACACTTACAAACAATTATTTGGGTAGAAATACCACATATGCAGTCCATTGGATTCGATACTGTTATAACCTAAAGACATTCGGCTGACTTGTCGGCTAGGCCTACAGTCACAATTGCAGCAGAAATGAAAGAATTGCCGTTTTTAACCTTCAGCTGTTATGTGTCCCAAGCTGATGAAGCTCGAGAACTTTACGAAGCCTCGCAATATGCTCCAACGAAAATTGAAGATTTAGAAATACTGTTTTCAGAAGTACTTGAAATCAAAGGCATGATGCTGGCAAACTTCTTAGCACTTTGGCTAAACCACCGTCGGAAAATACAGCTTCCTTGAAAGACATAAAACGATAGTTTCGGGCTTACGAAGTCGTGGTGCGGGAGTTGCAGAAAGTATTGATTAGGTTGAAGGTGGAAGTGACATTGACTACGTAGGCCAGGAATCAAAGGTTTTAACCTCCAAAAAATTTGTCCAAAGCTGAAATTTGGCTCTCTTGCAGAGTTGAGCATGCTTAATACTGTAACATATCAAAACTTTACCGCTCAAATCCGCGTGCGTCACATCGAAATCGTGCAACAAAGTCATAAGTGACGTGTTAGTGCAGCATTATACAAAACTGCTGCCATGAGGCGTAACTTTTACCGTACAGTTAAAACAAATAGTTCAAAATAATCTAGAAACTCTGTTCTACGTAAATACGTTAAGAAATATCTAAAAATTTTAAGTTAACTACACACCGCAAAACAACAAAGTGAAGGAATGTATTATTTTATCAATTTTGTGGAAATTCGACAACAAATATCATCAAAACTAAACGTCTACGTGAAAAATATGCCAAGTATATTTTGTTGCCCATTCTTTCAGCTTTCTATTGGTATGTCAGTTAAGAAGTTAACATATTTCGTTGGATCACTAGAGCAATCCGAGCGTCGCAGCAGTGCTACCAATGTTACTGTTACCAACGTTTAGCGGAAACCGGGCGAAATGGTTAAGTTTTGCGGATATATGTAATTCGATTATTGGCTAGGTGCCAAATATTTTAAAAGTTAAAAAAAAAATCCATTTCATTTGGGTTGCTTGAAAAGTGAAGCGCGGGAATCAGTAAATAATATTTCTATTGTTGACAGCAACCTTCACATGATATGGCAGTTGTTGGAAAAGAGATTTTAAAATGTGAGATTGCTGCTACGGGTAATGTTAATAAAAGATTGAACCTCTTAGCTGTTGACAGTCGCAAAAGGGACTGCTAGCGAAATTTGTCGCAAGTGTAGAGAAAAATCGAAATGCTTTAAAGGCACAAAACTTCCCGGTAACAGAATGGGATTTTTTGCTGTTAAATATTTTGCTATAGAAATTAGCTACACCACTTAGGTAGGCTTTTGAGATGCCTGTAGAAGAGGACAACCCATCATATGTTACGTTACTGAAGATTTTGAAACGAAAGGCAAAGGTAGCAGGGCATTTTCAACTGATAGCATCTAGAAGTCAAGAACAACCAGAAGTCCACTTCATATCAAAGGCAATTTTTCACTGGAGGCAAGATTCGGTCAATCAATGTAACAGGTAAACCAAACCACCCAAACTCGAATATTAAGACTACATTGATGTCATTCAAAGACTACACTAATGAAGTGACCCAGTGTTTTGTTGTAAGGAACAGCACTTGGTAAACAAGTTCCTGGTCTTCTTAGCAAATAAACCAGAAGAAAGGAAAAAAAAAAAATATGTTGCAGCTTATCAGATGTGCTTCAAGTGTTTGCGAGATGGCCATACAGCAGCTCAATGCAGGTCCAAGCACAGGTGTCAGCTGTGTCATGGAACTCACCATACACTTATCCGTGCTGCATACTGCCAAGAACTCAGAACAGTTAGCTCCAGATATCACTAATTCAACATCAACAGATGCCCCAATCATTTCTATATGTGCTACCCGAGTACAACAGAGTGCTGCTCATCCTACCATCAGTGGCGGATTTAAGCTATTATCTTAAGGGGAGGGGAGTATGCCTTAAGAAGTAGATATACGCACAGTATAAAGAGCCTAATAAAAACTAGTCTGTGTCACAGTATCAGCATCACCGTCTGCAGTTTCTTCAAGTTTCTGCAGTTTAATAAAAAGATGTAAGAAGTTATTTTCTCTATCTTCCTAGTTAGTATTCAACATTAAAACATAACGTAAATACACTTCATAACTAATATACTTGAGACCATCACTCATTTACTGCACACTAGTGACAAGAGTGTATGAAGACATGGTGTTGTCGTAGTTAGTCCTTACACCGCCCCCTCCACCCCCCCCCCCCCAAATTCCCGTCCCGGGCAAGGTATGGGCCATTATTTATGACAGGGGCGTGCCCTTCTGCCTGAATCACTCGTCCTCGTGCTGAGAAAGGGCCGAAAGGGACATCACTAGAGATGGGGAAATTTCGCGAATTCAGTGACCTGCATGTTAGAATGAAATATCCTATGCATACTCAAGTCCAGACCATTTGCCCACTAGCTGCTACTCAGTGGAACCGACGATGACCGAATAGACAGGGCTTGAGAATGTTTAGGATATTTGATTCTAACATGCAGATAATTGAATTCACGAAATTTCCTCATTCCTAGACATCACACAAGAGAAAAATACAGGAAATATATCCTCCCGTCAGCACAGTACACAGCGATTCTCGAGCAGTTACGATCCTCGCTTACATAAAACGGAGCTTCAGAGAAGGGAAAAAGATGTTTTACAATAGTGAATTTTGAAGTTATGATCACATACAATTTGCATATTGTATGAGGCATTTGTGAGTCCATGTTTGTGGTTGAATAATTTACAAAAATTATTTGTATAAATGTAATGTTTCTTCTGTATATATTTTAACAATTTACTACACTAAAAAAAGCACACAACAGATACTTAGGGGGGCGGAGGGGGCGACCGCCCCCCCCTTAAATCCGTTACTGCCTACCATGGTATTCTTGAAAACTGCCCTCACCCATGAACTTACATGACAGTGCGGGTCAGTACCAGTTCATACGAGTCTTGTTGGATGGGGCATCACAATTAACCTTTATAACAGAAACCTGTCTACAGCATCTGGGTCTAAAACTGCATCGTGCAGAAACACACATTTCTGGCATAGGGCACAGAGCAGTCTCAGGATCCAAAGAGGTGGTAGTGTGCGAGATACAATCAATCCATATGCCTAATGTATGTCTGAGCATTAGTGTAATAATTTTGGCCAAAATAATTGGGGATTTATAGTGTAGTTGAAGGGCCTCCATCTGACAGATCTACAGTTTGCTACACCAGGTGGCAGATATGTTGCTGTCGACTGCTGTGGCGGAGGTGATGACTGGGCCCAAGATCATGGAAACACCTCATGCATTCTATACTTTTTTTGACTAGGTAACTACAGATACTGCTCCATGTGATCTCATCCACCTACCACAGACAAATTCGTTGGTGTGTGCAGGCACCTCTCTGGACCTGGCCTTACAGAGGATTCTGGGAGTCGAGGAGTTGTCATGTGCCCAGCAACTCTCAAAGGAAGAACGTCACTGTGAGGACCACTTTGTAAATACCCATACATGTACAGCTTACAGCAGGTATATCCTGAAGCTACTTTTCAGCACTGAAGGAGATGGTCTCGGAAGTTCATGCAGTGTAGCCAAAACAGATATTATTGCCTTGAATGTAATTTTAAAAAGTTACCTGACTTGAAACTTCACTACCAAGCATTAATGAATGAACATCTGAGTCACATGACCTGCACAGGGTACTTCTGGGAAGCAGATGGTGAACCTAACCTCTTGTACCCACAATCAACCTGCCTATGTCATTCCTCGCCAAGCTGTGATTAAGGTTGAATGTGTTTCCACCAAAGAGCGGATAGTCTTCGATGCTTCCACCATAACAGTGAATGGATATTTTTTTAATAGTCTGCTGTGTTCTAGTCCTAAACTGTAAAAGGGCATATTCGACATGTGCTGAATTTCAGAACATCGTCTGTGGCCCTTACTGTGGGTGTGTGCAAGATGTTTCGTCAGATCTTGATTGACCCTGCTGACGGAAAGTATCAGTGCATACTTTGGAGAGTTACACCAAAATGAACTGGTGAGTGTTTACGAGCTTAATACTGTGACTAATGGTCTCGCATCTTCTCCTAACCAATCTCTTTGCACACTACAACAACTGGCAATTGACGAAGGGGACAAATTCTCCTTAGCTGTTTGAACACTCCTCTACGACGTGTTTGTAGATGACATTGTCGCAGAAACTGCAACTGTTTCCCATGTGAAACACCTCAAACATCAACTAGTAAAGTTCCTAGAAGCAGGTTGATTCCAATTGCACAAATTGTGAACAAATCACCAGGAACTTTTGGACATAGAAACATCAGAGAAGGAGAACACTCCAAGAAAGTTTGACCATCCAGAATCTGTCAACATACTAGGACTGCGATGGTACCTAACGGAGGACCATTTCTTTACAGAGTGGAAGTACCAATTCTGCCGACTACCAAGTGTGGTATCTTGTCAATCATTGAACGTCTGTACTGCAGACCCTCTGGAATCAGGGTTTGGAGTGGAATGAGCCAGTTAATGGTGTCACAATGCAACAATGGAACCAGGTCAGACCAGCTTTGCCTTGTCTGGTTGATGTAAGTGTTGAGAAATGTGTTCTGATTCAGACATGCAAAACACAGTTCCGTTTGCTGATGCAAGCGAGAAGGCATACACAGCTCTTATGTATGCCCAATATAAAGCACCAGATGGTTCAGTTAAGGTTTGCCTGCTTGTTACCAAGTAAAATGTGGCACTGCCAAAGATGTATATTCCGAGACTTGAATTGAATGCTGCGTTACTGATCAGCAGGCTGTGGTTGTGTGTTGTGAAGCACTACTCGTCCAAAATTGTAGACCAAAAACTTAATACTTGGACAGACTTCACTGTAGTGCTTTCGTGGTTGAGGATGTTACCCCACAGGCTGAAAGCCTTAGTCGCAAATCGTGTGGCAGAAATACAGTCAGTTGTTCCACCCAGTGCATGGAGTTACATTCCTTCAGATGAAAATGGCTGACGTGTCTTCATATTGTGCTTTACCAGACCAATAGCATTATCCATAGTGGTTTACAGGCCCCAGCTGGTTGCCGCAGTCAGAGAACTGCTGGCCTATAGCCCTGGTTGAGGTGGTTCCGGAGTTAAAACCAGTGCCCTCAACCTCCTTGGTAGTACAAGGTACGACTCGCAGTGTTGAAGACTCACTAAGACTCCTACATAAAGCCTCCACCTTGACCAGACTTAGCGAGTCACTGCATGGGTGATGCGAAAAAAAAAATTTTTTTCTACATCAACCACACTCATCAGGCCCCTGCTTGAATACAAAGGAGTTGTCCTGTGCAGTGAGAACGTGGGTCATGGCTGTGAAACCATACCACCTTGCAGACGATACGAGTGCTTTGAGGAAGGGAAAGGACTGCTCAAAACCAATTAGATCACTGGCACCACACCTTGACTCAGGTGGTTTGGTCTGGGTGGGCGGTAGGCTGCACAATATCTCGTTACCTGAGGAGACCAAGCATCTTGCACTCTTGCCCAGGGGAAGTAGACTCTCGGAGCTCACCATCACGCACTATAACACTAATAACCTGTACCTGGGGCCATGCACAACCATATACCTCACTCACAGTCAGTTCTGGATATTATCTAGCCTGGTGTGCAAGCTCCTCCACAAGTGTGTTTGTCTTTTGTTTCAAAGTCAAACCAAAGACATCAAATCCTGTGGTGGGCATCCTACCGGCAGCAAGGTTGGCTCAGGTCAGAGCATTTCAGTGTGTTGGAGTGGATTTTCCTGGTCCCTGCCACACCACTCCAAGAAAAACAAGAAAGAAAACCACATTCAAAACTTATTTGTGTCTGTTTGTCTGTATGGCCACAAATGTCGTACATTTGGAGGTTGTTTCAGATCTCTCAGCTGCTACATTCCTTGCAGTATTGAAGAGGCTTGCATCCATCCAAGGAACTCCTTCAGAGATATTCTCTGATAATGGCACAAGCTTTGTCGGTGTAAACAATTATCTGAAGGAACTGTATCGCACACTGCTCTCAGGAGACAGTCATCAGCATATCCTTGAGGAGTCAGCCCAGCAAGGATTTTAGTGGCACTCCTGTCCACCAGCCAGCCCGCTCTTTGGTGGTCTCTGGGAGGCAACTGTATAAAGTGTGAAACAACACTTAAAGCGGGTAGTGAGCTACTATCTGCTCACTTTAGAGGTGTCTGCTACATTGCTGGTGCAGGTGTAATCAGTAATGAACTCGAGACCCCGATGAGCCCTGTCACCTGGTCCTGGAGATAATGATGTGCTGACGCCAGGACATTTACTTGTAGGAGAGCGGCTGACTGCAATACCAGACCACGACGTGGCCGATATACCCTCGAACTGCTTGAACAGATGGCAACTTATAACTCAGTTCCAGCAGAGAATGTGGAAGTGGTGGTCTATGGAGTACCTTCATATCCTCCAACAGAGAGCCAAGTGGACAACATCCAAGCCAAACGTTCAACTAGGCCAGCTGGTGTTGGTTAAGGACTCCAATCTACCTCCACTAAAGTGGAAGACTGCCAGAGTTGCTGCTGTTCATCCTGGGCAAGATGGAGTCAACAGCCATATCTTAGTCGTTAAATAGCCAGTAGTTTCAATATCTAGTGCTAATATCAATCCTAAACAGATAGCAAATACATTAAGTGATGAACGATGAAAATACTTATTTTCGGTGGGCAGTAATGTTTGGACTGAAACCTACATATGAGACGTGTCATTGTGCCTTGGAGCGTAATTTGAAATGCGTGATTGTCTGCCTTTGCGTGGAACGGCAGTGTAACCAAGATAACGGAGATGCAATGGTAAGCTCTGTTCGTGGCGCGTACATTGTGACTTTACCTGAGTCAGTTTTCTGCGCTGTAGGGAAAAAATATTCTTACGCAGTAACTTAAAGCATTGTTAAGCAACTACCACAGAAGTCAAACAATAATAACGTAAACAGTAACTTTCAGTATCATGTAATCTATCATTATCACATGGGTAACAACAATTTCTGCAGCCAAACGTTATCGGTGTAATGCATATTCTTATCATCCCACTGTCTTAATTTTATTCAGATATGTTGTGAATCTAATAAGTTGTCGGGATAGTGAACACACTACGGTTTATTTCAACGGCAAAAGAGAATTTTCCTTACCATTACTTCTATATTTTTTTTATATTCATTCTAGTATCACACTAAAATTACTTTGCCGTTCTACTTTATTTTCGTTCATGTAGGCTTCTATTGACGTCGGGTACGAAGTATATAATGTATTATAAGTGTATTAGTAAATTGAACGAAGCGTGTTGCGTTGAATGGAAGTCGCGGTAGTTGTCAATAAACCTTCCAAGGAGCGCTGAATTAGATAAGCACTTCATTGCCAAGAGCAGCACTTCTTAATCACAGCCTACATTCCCATCTTAACGCTGATTGTTTCAGATAGAGCTAGTGGCACTGGGCGATCTGTTATATCAGTGCGCTCTGCGGCGGCATGTCGAGCATTTGATGGCCAATTGTGGTGGACGCTCATTTGTGAATAAATAGCAGCATTTAAAACAAATTATTTACAATGTGATGCCGGAACTGTAATCAATGATACATGGGATTTGTAGCTGCTCGAAAACATTTTAAGAACATCAAATACTGATAGTTAAATATCTCTAAATCCAAAATCTGAGAGCACACCTTAAGGGCGCAGCCTACCTGCGCGTTATAGGCTCTGAAATGTCTACGATATAAGGGCGACTTTGAAGCGCGCATCAATCGTCGCATCGCCTCAACTAGAACTGAACTAGCGTGCAAGGTTCCCGCCGAAACGTTTTAAGCGGTGACCATAAAACTTAACTGGTGAAAAATCTGTACCAAAGTTCAGTGCACGTCCGTCTATATCTGAGTTTAACATACATCCAGTTAGTACGATTTTAAATACGGCAGTCTGAACAAACTTAAAATTTATTTGAGGAATTATTTTGCAGATAATTTCTTATTTTGAACTATAATTCTAAAACACGTAAAACATTTACAGTCTTAATTAATTATTTAATTTGTAATTTGTCTACTGCCTGGACATTTTTACATTGTAATAATTCTATCTTGTTTTGTTCACCATTCCCCTCTTACCTTATTTTCCATATGTTAGGTAACAATATTTTTTTTACCCTTAGTTGTCAAGCACAAGCATGCAACGTGCAATCTCAATAACGACCATTACAACCAATACTTCTGTCACCAAAACCAGCAGATCTGTGGGCGTATAACACTGCTTGCGCATGTGCTGTTCAAACAATTCATTTTCGACCACAGAATTCAATTTGGCAGGTTTGTGGTGACAGGTTGTTACGGTACCTCTCCTCTTCTAACGATTTTAACGGACCGCACTCACTGATTCTTGAGCTGAAATCCAAGCTTTCGCTCCGGGACAAGAGATATGACCCAGCTTGCTACGTTCCAGTCAGCTTCCCACGTATTTTCACAAGATGCTATAGTTTCTCAAAATCACTCCCACTGAATGCCGGGATGGTTCATAACTAAGCGCGATGACTAGCTTATCACTCATTTCCTGCCTGTTCGAATCATTGGTTCCGTCTTCGGTGACCTCGCTTAAGGCCATGATCATTCATTTATTTCAAACAATTGCAAATAACTAAACTGTTTGTAACCAAATGCTTCGAAAAAATTTGAGCCTGTGTACAGTTATACGATACACAAATTTGGCAGAGCGTTTTTTTTAATAGTGTACATTTTGCTAGCAAAAAATTATTTTGCTTCATTTTGGCTTATTTTGACATCAAAATATGTAATATTTCAGGGGGGAAAATCCAAAAACTGATTGGTATATTGCAACAGAAAAATTCAGGTACAAACGATGTTAAAACTGTAAGAATGAATTTTTTGATAAATGTATAAATTTCATTAAAAACTTTTTTTCGAAAACACTGCAAAACTAAAGAGCGAGGCCTTAATGACCTGACTGTCGACGAGACGTTAAGCCCAACTACATACTTACCTACATTCACAAGATGTTGTGTAATAAACGATATTCTTGGCCTACAGTATATTCATCACAGGAATAACGCCGAATTCAAGAATTCATGGACATTCTGTTATGGGAGTGCAGATATTTTATAAAATAATAATGACACATATGTTTTCACAGTTGAGTAGCAAAAATGGTCTCATCTACAGGATTGAATGTTTTAAGGGCCTGTGCCATTAAGCACGCTGAATTTTACTTAATTTCCTACTGACTAAAAAATTGGTAAGATTTATTTTAAGATATTACAATTGGGACTTTAGCTAATTTCCTTATATCACATTATGCACACTTTACATAAAATATTGGAGCGTAATTATGAAATAATTAAAATAATATAAAATTTAAGATCGTAATTACCTCGCACCTTTTAATAAAGACTAAATGACTCCTAGCACCAATTTAGTCTATTCGTGTGCATCTTATCGTAAAATATAGTTCTCCTTTTCAGCGACATTGCAAGTAATTCGTCATACTCTTCATTTATTATTATAAATGAAAAATTTAAACAAAAGAGGCGAGACAGCCTCTGTAAAGTTTTTTAAGGGTCAAGTTTCTGCTATGAGAGTGATGAAAACAAAAGGGAAATTTTACGTATTGAAAAACTTGTGGGTGTCTCAGAAAGATCACCAGAAGAGGGATAATTGTAATTTTCCAAGCGCGAGTTCAACCACTAGTTTCTCTTCCCACTGTCCATTAAAAAAAATAAAAATAAAAATAAAAAAAAACATCACATGTACCATTGCGAAGCGATTTGTCTTGCAGGAGAAGACTTGTGTTCTCGATATTTCTTATCTGTCTCCCATAAGCACTTTGAAAGCTGCAGTTTTGCCGCATTCGGGTTGCATTGACGTCTAACGAATGGCGATGTGAGGAATCCAGTGTTAGTATGAATGTGGGTAACAAGCGTACTAGAGTATGGGGGGCACTGCACAATCCATAAAACCAAGCTCACCGTAAAGAGACACATTGCCATAAATGGTAACATCACGGTGTGAGAAACTTTTTCTTATTTCGGGCTGTCTGTGTAATGATCACAGGAACGCAAATGGCACAGTTATATATTCAAGAGATTGTGTCGCCTTGTGCTTCCTTTCACGGCACGTAACCAATGTGCAATGTTTCGACATGACAATACTTAATCACTCAGCCCAGGTTTCCAACCATTCTCCAGACCTGTATGGAGCAGCATAGTTGCGACAACTATGGGACGAGCTTTTACAGGATAGCACTAGATATTTCTGTGGCTATATGCTGTACTGTTACTTCTAGGTGTACACACGAGTGGAGTAATGCAACACTAATTTAGAACAATTCTTAAAGTGTACAATTTGCCACAGTAAACAGTTCATTTTTCTTGGTGTTTTAATAAGTTGTACGTACACGCTCCGACCTAACAAGAGCCTCGCATGGAACAACGGGGAGGGTAGAGGAAGAGGCTAGTGGTGGCAGTTGGCAGACACAGGGCAACTAGGTCAGTAATTTCGAAATACTAGGGCCTCAGCGATTCTCCCACCTGCGCTGAAGACGGGGATACAGGTTGTAAGGAAATTAATAGCACAAATTTCGGTAGATGATTCCCCATGGAAATGTAAGCAGATATTATATTAGGACACTTCAAGACAAGTGAATATTAAGGGAGGTATGAGCCCTTGATAACTGAATTTAAAAGTAGTATTTGGACAAAATAATAAACACGGTTAGGAGTTATATTACAGTTATGTATGTGATGTTAAGTGTTATTGAGATCTTTAACCTGTAAAAAAATTCAGGCTTCAAACCTTCCCCTTTCATGAAAATAAGAATAGGGTTGGCATAAAATTACTTTCCTGTCAGGTTTTGTGAACATTTCATGCTGTCTGTTCGAGCAGTATATCATAAGGAACAAGAAATGTCCTCTGGTTGCAAGCTCCTAGAAAAATGCACATCACTGTTGCTATGCCACAATTCAATGCTTGGTATGTTAGCAAAAAGTGATATTTCCACCAACGAACCAATGGTTTGTACATGCGCCGTGCTGTCAAGAAAATGCGACCTATTGAGGCAGTATTTTAGAAGCATGTTGCAAAATCAATCCAATTAACTTAAAATTCTTAGGCTGGGCTCGGTAAATTCTGTAATAAATTTCGTTTTGCAGCATTTTCTCAATATGTTACTTTTTTTTCGAAGAGATAGGATCATGAATTTTATAAACAGCATAACATTAATTTTATAACAGTCTAAAAGAATTATAATCCTTTTGAAAGTGTTTCCTTTATTTCATTGGATGACAGAAAGGAGTGCAATGATACCCAAAACAATTAGCAATGTTTACAAGCTTATATTTTTGAATTTTTTACAGACTAAAGATCTCAATAACACTTAACATAACATACGGAATTGTAATTTAACTCCTAGCCGTTTTTGGTATTTTGACTAAACACATTTTTTAAATTAAATTTTCAAGGGCTTATGCCTCCTTTAATATTCACTTGTCTTGAAAATGTCCCATATAATGTCTGCTTACTTTTTCACGAGTAATCACCTCCCAGAGTTTGGCTTTTAATTCCTTACATCATGTGGATTACAACGTATTGGGGAAACGTGGCCCGTCTTCTTCAAGCCTTCCAGCCTTCGCCAGCTTACCAGGGTGTTCTTGGGTCGAGAACTACGACGTGCCGTCCGCCGATAGCCTTACAATTCGTAATCAGCCTTCGCCAACATGACAATGGTGAGGTCTAAGGTGACCTAAAGGCCACCCATAATTCTCTAACTAGTTAAATAACCAAGCAACCCCTCCATTCCAAGCTAAATCAATGTAGTGCGACCATGTAGTGATTGTAATATTCAACCAAGCATAAAGTAAAGATTCAGTAATTAGAACCACATATTTATTTTAACCTAAAATCCTTAACAACCTAAATAAGTTTCATCCTAACCTACCTCTGGTTACAGCAACCCGCTCCCCCATTAACTTAGGCTACATTTAAAACGGCAAAAAAATGTGTTTATGACACAATGCAAAGTCCCATTCCGTTAAAAAATTTCCTTCGGCGGGACAGTTTAAACGGTAACAAGTATTTTCCCCAGTGCAGCAGTAACTTTTTCGTATGTGGGGGACAGATATACATAAATATTAAGCGAAAAAGCAATGAACATACTGCTACAAGCTTGCGGGCTAGGTACGTTTGGGGATGGAGGTCTTTGACAAAATAAAGAAAATAAAGCTAACCTAGTTTATTTACAACTGTATATACAAAAAATTCTATGTCTATAAAGATTTATCACAATAAATGTCAAACAGAAGAAATAACTACTATTTACATAAAGGATAAAAAAATACATCTACACAGTTCTCTGTATATAGAAAGGTTACTAGTCACTCACAATGGTGGACCCAAAGATATAATACCGAAGAATCTTTCTGGCCTAGAATCACCTTCTTCCTACTACTTGCTGCGGTCCCACTCGCTGGACGCCCTTGAACAGTCGTCGCAATCCAATACTTGTCACTATCACTTCAGATCACACTAGGCACCTGCCAGCAAAAACTCTCTCGCTCCTGCTGCAGCTCCCCCTTATATACCCCACCCTCCTTCTTCTCAAATTATCTCGGCGGGTCTCTGTTCTCCAACCTCCTGGAA